>VDFB02147713.1:0-47673 GCA_007258455.2 Sequoia sempervirens | reverse complement strand
TGAGGAAGTTGTTTTTGAAGAACCTACTAAAGAAATATACCCATATGAAGATTGTAGCCATATTAGTCATGATGAAATAGATGAAACATGTGAGGTTTCTTCTATTTTCTCTGAAAATATAGAAATATAGAGAGCCATTTTTTTGTATCTAAAGAAGGTTGCAATGATGTAGATGATAATGAAAGTATTTTCTCATCTATGGAATTTGAATATATAGTTGAAGATCATGTTGATTCTAAAGTTTCATATCTTCATAATGAGAACAATGGTGCTGTAGATGGAATTTTGTAACCAGCTAAAAATCATTCTTGTCTAGGTGATCAAGATGATTACAATTCTATTTGCAGCCCTAGTGACTTTGATTCCTTTAAAGAGGAGGAGGAAGAATTAATTTCTTTAGGTGGAAAGTGTTTCAACAAGGAAAAGCATGATAACATTTTTGAAGCCTCACTATTGCATGATGATGGATATAAATTGGGCATTATTTTTGAAGAAGTATGTAATCAACATTGCCATGGTACACTTGGTCATGCAAATTCTTCAAGTGTGTGTAGCATTGATGAAAATTTTCATAATGATGAGACAAAGGATTTTTCTGATTTAAGGAATAATTTTGAGAATATTAGTGTATCAAATGAAAATAATAGAGTATGCAATGATTTTCAGTTAGAAAAATCATTTGGGAGAAGTTGCAATGAAGAAAACATTAATGGTTTTCAGTTTGACAGTGAAGAATATAGCCCAGCTAATTGTTCTAGTAGTATGCAAGAGGTTCATTGGATAAATCAGTTCAAGTAGTTACTTATTAGGAGCATGAATATGTTGATAATGATAAATAAGTAACACCTAATTTTTTTTATGCTTTACCTTTTTCTACTTCTTTTGCTGATTTTGAAGTTATCACAAAATGTTTGCACGATTATGGCGTAGATGTATTTGTACATGGAAGTGAAATGTAGAAACAAATATTGGTACAACTAATGAACCTCTTTATGATGAGTTTGTACTTGCAGAACATAATTGTGTCAATCACATGGATGTATATGCAGACCTCTTTTCTTGATTTGCAACTCATAGTTTTCCTCATAAGTAGTATGCTTGAGATTGTCATGTTGACGCAACAAGAGGCGGTGTTGAATATGATACTTCTTGCATAAGTGAATGTGTTTTGAACATTCATTGTGAGGAATCTTTTGTAGAAGTAAATTATGAGTCATCTAAGCCTACTCTTGAAACTTTTTTGTGTGGTAACATTACAAATGATGACAGTCTTTTCTATGAGCTTGATGTAGGAACCATTGTTTGGGATGCTGACATTTCTTTTGAATTCAATGATTTGAATGTGGATGAAGGTATTATGAGTGTTGGTGAATATTATTTTCAATACATTGATACATATGGTAATATGATTGAGCTATGTTGTTGGGATGATGATACACTTGATTGTGATGCAATTCAATTGAAGGAGTTATAAATGTATGAGTATTCTTTTCTTAAGGCACAAAAGGATTGTACACTGTTTCTCAAGGATGATCTCTTCTTTGAGCCTGATCATTGTGAGGGGGTTAATGAATGTGATGATATTGTGTCTTCACATAGTATTGATCATCATCCTCATATTCTATCATTTGCAACAAGATCTGAAAAATGAAATGAGTTGCAGTGATGTGGCCTATGTTATTTGGTTGCCATACGACAGTAAATCTAAACAAGTAGTAGGTTTTGAATTGTTCAGAGGTAGACTCACACATCCTTTGGTAGGAATTAAGTCACTCATGTTGTGGTGTGGCAAAGGAAATTATGGATTAAAGGAGATCAACTCTTTTAACATATTTTTGTTTGACAGAGGAAAACACTAGTTCTCCTTTTTCATTTGGTGGCTTGGGGCCACCAAGTGAGGTTGAAAATTTGAATAAAGCATTTGTTTCCCAATTATTTTGGAACTTGGTCTACTTTTCCCAAAGATATGGAGTCTTTTCACGCTCACAAGGGGCATGTGTTCCTAGTCGAAGCCACTGTTGGGACTGTAAAAGTTCTACAAAATTTTAAGTTCCCATATGTCAAAATTTGTCTTGTACACTAAAAAATGCACCTGAACAATGTGCCCTAGTGACCTACTTTGGAGGGTCATAATTCGGATCCCATTTTATTTCATCAAAATCTCTTGGTGAGTGTATTCATTTTTCATATGTGAACATGTATGTTGAATTTCAGCTTCCTGTGATGAGTTTTGAAATCACAAGTTGGACGGTTCTAGGACTATTTTGTTGTTTCCAAATTCTCAGGCCTATGAAGAGGCCTTTTGTTTAGACTCATATTTCATAGATGGATGATTTCCATGATAAATGGATTGGTGCTCTACATTCCCCTCGTATTCATATGCTCCTTGGTTCAGTTTCAAAGCCACAAGATTAGATTTGATAATTTTTCAAAATAAAAAGCAAATGCAGTTTGTTTAGTTTTTGCATTTGCATTATTAGAATGCTTCAAGGAGGTCAATTTTGATCCTTAATATGTTGTGATGAATGTGGATTGAATGAAATCCCTCTTGCAGACATACTCAATGGACCGAAATGATCTCGTGCTTCTAGTAGTAGCTTCCTAAGATGTGATTTGATAATTTTTCAAGGAGATGACTAGGTGTGCTTGAATTGGTTTCAGATAGGTGTAGTTGCAGAAAAGAGAGTGAGCCACTTTGCATTTAATATTTTTCACCTCATGATGAATTTTTCCAAGCCATTTCTTGCACTATATTTTTGGTTCAAATTTTTACATTTTTGTTTAGTTTCACGACTCCTAGAAGTGTTTTGATGGTTTAATTATTGTGTTACTAACTATGATAGGGCCAAATTGGTGTTTTGAAAAGTTTCAAATTTTCAAATTCTAAGGGAAACCCATTTCTTTTTTTGGTCTAAAACATCTCTAGCTCCATTTTTCATCAAAAATGGAGGTCATATGATGCATTATTTCAATGCATTTCCAGTGTGGCGAACACATCCTAGGGCTAGTTTACAAAGGAGGTACCCTTTTGATGGCTGGACAAAATTTGATTTAAAAACCATGTTTTAAATAATTTATCATGATCACACACAAAAAATGATAGCTCTGGGTGTCTTGGTTTGCATATAGTGATTTTTCTTTGTTTGTTCTACAAGCATAAATAAAAAAATTCTTTTTTCTAAGGTAACAAATGCTTATGTTTAAAATATTTTTGAATATTTTAAACATTATACAAATATGAAAAATGCATTTAGAGAAAAAATAAAATACATTTCCAAAAGTTTTCTATCAAAGCAAGTTTAATTCTTACTTCTGATTGGTTTAGAAGTGACACTCACAGCTGCATCTAAAACTCATCGCTCATCACTGGTTTGCAGTCTCTTTTCCTCATCAAATATGTGATGGAGCAATGTTGTTTTCTCTCATCACCCATCACGGATTTCAAAGATCTTTCTATCATCACATCAGTAATGAGTGATATTGCATTCTCCTTGCCACACATCATTGATTAATGACTCCATTTTCTCTTGGCATTTGCAATGCATGATGCATTGGTATATGAGGTGATGGAACACATGGAAGGAATTAGTAATATTTTTAAAAGGATTTTTAACTGTAAAAAAGTATGTGAAAGCTAATTAAAATGTAAAATGCATGGGTAAAATGAGAGGACTTTCTATAGCTGAAGAATATAATCATTTTTTTGGACTTCAGGTATTTTTTGGGGGTGTTTGGATCTCAAAAAAACTATTCTATAATTTAATTTTATCTCTTGACCATTCCCAATGCTTGGGAAAGTATTTTAAGCATGTTTGAGATGAATTTTGGTTGCCGACACCTAGAAAAATGCCAGCATTTCCAAAAAATGACCTACACATTTTCTCTTGCTATGGCTACACTAAGTGCTACCAAGGTTCATGGAGAATCATGAAGCAAGATGTAAGGTGCAAAAAACACATATCTTTTATCATGGATTTGAAGGTTTTATTCCACATTAGATTCATGATGGTGTGGTGGAGTTCTTGTTGCACATCATGGATCTCCTTCTCAGATTGTTCATTGTATCTACGATTGGCAATGAGACATGACTGCATTGTTTTTATCGGGCATCGCTATTTAATGTTTTCATTTTCATTCTATTAGTGATGTGTGATGATGATTAATAAGTGCTTAGAGTAAATGAATGTGATGGGCCTACGCCATTTTTTTAAATTTATCACTTGATAATTTTAACGGTGAAAGGGAATGCTGGAGGAAATTAATGTGAGGGTAAATTAAAAGATTTCACAAATAAAATTTTATTTGTTGTTGGTAAAATAAAAGTGAAATATAAGTGCATGTGTAATAAAATTTTATTGACCAAATGAAATGAAGCAAAAGCTTCTCTACTAAGATTTAAAATATAAAGGCTTGTGTAAATAATTTTTTTATTTACTCGATAAGATGAATTTAAAAGCCTCCATGGATATACAAGTATAATTTTAAAATGATGGGAAAAAAAGTGTAAAGAAAATGTAAAGGGATTTGTATTGCTAAGTGAGAAGAAGGTAAATGAATAGGTGGAGGTTTTCACAGCCAGATAAAGAAGATTCAAAGACTTTCATGGAGGTTTTATTTCTTTCACAAATGGAGTATTTTTAGCTCTAGGTAAAAGTGAATGATGAGGAATGATGCTTCTTGAGAAGGGAATATTTGATGCAGGAGCATCTAGTGGTGTAAGGGCAATCTTGCATCACCCAAAAATAGTTAAATTTAAAGTTTCTCAGTTTTTAGATGTTTTTACATTTTTGGATACCCTTTTCGTCATAATGAAATTCCCAATTTACAGTTTTTATTTTCTATTCTTGGGTTGAAAGATATTGTAGTTTTAGTTGCCCAGATTTGCACCTGAAAATCTTCTAAGTCAGTTTTGAGGCACTTAGAGTTCCTGGATCAGCCTCAAAACTTTCCAAATTTGGTGTGGCAAATTTTTGAGCACGTTCTTCACTTCGAGACCTTTCCAACGGTTCAAACGGTCTGCGAATCGGAGCCCCGGATCAAAAGTTATGGCCCCGGGAAGTTGGCGCACTTTCTAGAAGATACAATTGCAAATGTTCTTTTGAAAGTTGAACTTCAAGTTGTAATTTTTTGGCACCAAACTGCCTAAACTCAAATTTGAATGTTTTTTTGGCTCCAAACTAAAGAGGAGCTCTATTTATGTGCGGGTTTCTAATTTTTGGGTAACTTTTTGGGGGACAAGCTCGCATATTGCGAAAGGGTGATTCTGTAGCTTTCTGTAACTTGCATGTATTGTAGAAGTTGGGGATTTGAGATCCTCTGCATGTAAGAAGTTCCATTTTCTGAATAATAAAATTATTCTCTTATTTGTGGGTTATTTTCTAAGACTCGGGTTGCACCCTCATCAATATTTTTCTGTTGTAGGGAAAGTGAGTGATGAAGCAAGAAAATAGATTGTAGATTGAATATTTTGCTACAAGTATGAGCTAGTTTGGTGGTGTTGTCATTAATGTTTCCTTTGATGTCAACATAGTTCAGTATGTTGCAGATGTGTTGGTTCAATAAGTTTCCAAGTGCTTTTGAGAAAATTAACAAAGAAGTGAAATTAGAGTGATGGAAGTGTTCAGAATGTGCTCTGGTATGTGCTCCAAATTTCTCTTGTGTTGATCCTATGCTTGTGTTGATCTGAAGGATTGTAAATGGTGATCTCATGATGATATTTCTTGAATTTTAGTTTCTGCTTTGATGGTACGTGAAATTTATGTTCATCAGTATGTCAACTACTCTGGAAGATTTGGTGTTCTATGGATTGGGAGAGATTTTTTCCCCACAATCCTCTGTTGTTTTGTTTCAGATCTTACGGATCCAAGATATGTCTTGTGAAGTTCTTTTCTATGCTTTGGAAAAGAGGTTTGAAGTTTGGTGATCCAAAATTCATGTTTCAGTATTTCAATGTGAGTTTATTCAATCGAGATGGATTGGTGAAAGGTAGTCAGTGATTGAAGATTGTTTTTCTATTGTGGATGTATCTGGAAGGTTCTAAGATGTATTCTTGTGCATATGGAAGCATGTTGTGTTGTATGCATGTCATCTTCTTGGGAAGAATGTGCATCAATGTTCTTTTGTGTTTTCATTAGGTTTGGCCGACCCGGTGTTTACACTTCATTCAAAGAATAAAATTTAATTCAAGAAGCATGTGATTGAAAAAAAAATGTTTTTATTGGTCCAATCTTATTCCTTTCCACTATGGGAATGTAGAGTTGCTAACCTAATCTAAATTTATGGAATAAGTTATTTGTGGCCAACCTTGGAGAAATTTTCTTAGGTTAAGGATGGTATAAAAGTAAGTCAAGTTGTGAAGAGATGCATGACAGTGTGATGCAAAGTGACAAAAGTGTGTGTTAGTGAGTTGCGATAGCAGTTTCTTAGTGTGTTAAAGGGAGTGAGCTAAAGGTTTCTGCAATCCTACGGTTGTGTTCAGATTGTTGTGGTGGATCTTTTTTTCTCTTTTGTATCTATAGGTAGTGAGTCTCCCTATTGGATAGTGAGTCCTTTTTGTAGGTAGTGAGCCTCCCTATTGGACAGTGAGCCTTTTTTGTAGGAAGTGAGCCTTTGTATTTGGATAGTGAGTTTTCTTTTGGAAGTGAGCCTATGTATTAAGTTTATAATCATTTATATTGTGATTTAACCCTCACCATGTTTTTTCTCTCACTGGGTTTTCCACGCAAAAAATTGGTGTTCATTGTGTTGATTTGCTTTCTGGTATTTGTGTTTCATGCTATAACTTAATAATAGAATAGTGTGGTTGTGGAATTAATAAGTGTTGAGTTTTAAGTTTGAATTATTGTGACAACTAATTCATGCCCCCCTCTTAGTTTTCTTGTACCTATTTAATAGTTTGTATCTGAGCATTGGTTCCATTTTGATTGAGCTTAACCGCTTAAGGAAGATCCAATGGTGCATAAGTTGGAAACCCCTATGTTCAATGGAACTAACTACAATGATTGGAAGGGATAGATGAAAGGATATATTACCTCTCTTGGTTTCAAAACCTAGAAGGTAGTTGAGAATAAGTATACACCCCCGTCTAGTGGTCTGACTACTATAGATGAGATTTCTACTTATGACGAAAATGAGAAGGTGAAGTATGCTATTTGCAATGAATTGTCTAAAAATGAGCAAGCTAAAGTTCTTTCTTTGGATACTACATATGAGGTCTAGAAGAAGTTGGTAGACATGTATAAAGGAAATGAAAGGGTGAAACTAATAAAGAAGCTGGTGGTAAAGTGTAAATTTGTGAACCTAAAAATGGAAGAAGGTGAAGACTTTACAAGTTTCTTTCACAGGGTTGAACTAACTACAATTGAAGTTAGAAATCAAGGAAGAAAACTATCAGATGAAGATATAATTGAGAAGATCCTGATCACCCTACCAAACTGCTACATCGACAAGATCTTAGTTATTGAAGAGATGTATGATCCTAAGAAGTACACATTGGAACACTTGTTTGGCACCTTGCAAGGATTTGAGCTAAGAAAGTTCTGAAAATATGACAAGATGGAAGAAAATATAGAAATGATATTTAAGGAATTGAAGATTGAAGAGGAATCAGATAGTGATGGCACTCATGAGATGGAACCTATCTTCACCAGGAAGCTAAAGAAAGGTACCAGAAAGTACAATGGTATGTTTCCCTTTAAATGTTTTAGTTGTGGTAATATTGGTCATTATGCTTCAATATGTCCAAATAGAGTTGCACAAAAGAAGAATAAGGATCATAAGGATAAGGATAGGAATGATAAGAAATAGAAGAAACTATACTATGTCAAGGAAGAAGCAGATATTTTTGATGATAAATCTGATAATGAGGTTGATGATAGTGAATGCTTATTCTTAGCTTTGGAAAGTAAATCTGTATCCACTAACCCTGGAAAATGTGTAAGGAAGAAGGCTCTGAAGAGTAAGAAAAATAGGATGAAAGGTACATTCGTTACCTCTTTTCATACAAGATAGGATGAAGACTATTGGGTAATTGATAGTGGATGTTCAAATCACATGACCGAAGATAAGAGTAAGTTCACTAAACTTGAGAATTATGATGGTGGTTTAGTTATGTTCGGTGATGATATAGGAGCTAAGATCTATGGAAAAGGTTTGGTTAGTTTTTATGGAGTGCATATTATTGATGATGTATATTATGTGAAGGGTTTGAGGCATAACCTTCTAAGTGTTGGTAAAATGTGTAGTAATGGTTTTAAACTTGTGTTTTAGAACAATACCTGTGAAATTAGAAAAGGATCTAGAAATGTAGATATGATTGCTACTAGAACTCATGGAAACATCTATTAGCTGAAGGGAGTTGATGGTCATTGTCTTGTATCTCAAATCCATGAAAGTTGGTTATGGAACTGGAGAATGGAACATGTGAACTTTGATAACCTGGTCAAGATTAGTGCAAAGGAGATTGTTTGAGGACTGCCTAGAATCACAAGACTTGTTAATGCTATCTGTAGAAGTTGCCAATTGGGAAAATAGACAAGATGTAGCTTTAAGGGAAAATAACATTCTACTACCAAAATGTTGGAGTTAGTACATACTGATCTCTATGGTTCAACTAAGACTAGAAGCCTGAATAGTACAAATTTTTCATGTTGCTTATTGATGATTACACTTGAATGACATGGGTTTCTTTTCTTAGAGAAAAGAATTAGGCTCTGGATAGGTTCAAAGTATTCAAAGCAAGAGTGGAAAATGAAGTAAATTTGAAAATCAAATTCCTAACATCTAATAGAGACGGAGAATTCACTTTAGTGAATTTAATGCATTTTGTGAACATGGCATGAGAAGACAATTTTTTGCTTTGAGAACTCCTTAGCATAATGGAGTAGTTAAAAGAAAAAATAGGATTGTACAAGAAGCTGCTAGAACCATGATGAAAGAATCAAATGTACTGGATGTATACTAGAGAGACATTGTAATACATACTGATGTTTATATTCTTAATAGAGTTCATATCAGACACAACTGCACAAAGACTCCTTTTGAGTTATGGACTGGTAAGAATCCTACTATAAAATATTTTAAGGTATTTGGAAGCAGATGCTATATTAAAAGAGATGATGAAAATATTGGAAAGTTTGATGCTAGATGTGATGAAGGAATCTTTCTTGGATATTCTACTACCAGCATGACATACAAATTTTTTAATAAAAGATCAAGGAAGATTATTGAGAGTGCTAATTTGAAAGTTGATGAAAACATACACAAAACTATTGAGATAAGTGAGGTTGAACTTAATGATCCTACCTGAAGAAAATAAGGAGAAGGAAGAAGAAGAAGAGAAAGAAAAAGAACAAGTGGAAGAATAAGAAGAAGAGAATGAACCAGAACATACTGCAAGGAATCCTAAATATGTACAGAAGAATCATCCAAAAGATCAGATAATTGGAGACAAGAGTGAAGGTGTGAAGACAAAAAGAAAAGTTATAGTTGAGGTAAATTTGTGTTTACTTTGTAAAATAGAACCTAAATCTCTAAAAGAAGAATGTGAAGATGAAATTTGAATGAGAGCTATGAATGAGGAATTGTAGTAGATAGAAAAAAATTAGACATGGGAAATAGTCCCTAGGCCTATGAACAAAAATGTGATTAGATCGAAATGGGTGTTTCAGAACAAGCTGAATGAAATTGGAGAAATAGTAAGGAATAAGGCAAGACTGGTAAGCAAAGGATATTCACAAGTTGAAGGTATAGATTTTGAAGAAACATTTGCCCCTATGGCCAAAATGGAAACTATCAGAATGTTTCAATCATTTTCTACCCACAAGGACTTCAAGGTATATTAGTTGCATGTTAAGTCAGCTCTTCTAAATGGTGAGTTGGAGGAAGAAGTGTACATGGAGCAAAATGAAGGGTTTTAGTTGTCTGACAAACTAGACATGGTTTGTAAGTTGAAGAAGGCAATGTATGGACTGAAGAAAGCTCCCAGAGTTTGGTATACAAGACTAGAAAAACATCTAACAAAAAAAGGATTCAACAAAGGTTTTGTTGAAAGAAACCTCAACTTTAAAGTGTGAGGTAATAAGATGTTCATTGTAGTTTTTTATGTTGATGATATCATTTTTGGTGGAAATCAAGTCATGTGTAAAAATTTTGCTAAAGAGATGTAGAAAGAATTTGATATGTCTATGATTGGGGTATGTGCAGGATCATCATGGAAAAAACAATCCCTTAAGTGGCGAAAAATTTAGAAAAATCAGAGTTAGGTAGCTTGACGTAAAAAATTGAATAAGTTATCTTTATTATTTCAAAAATATGTAAAATAGAATCTATAACAAATTGAATGTAGTTTCTAAACTACTAGGTTTTTCTTTTTTTAAATCTATTTGGTGAAAATTTGAAATTTAAATGCAGTAGTACTTAAATTTTAGGCAAAAAATAAGTAGGTGTCTGTTTGACCACCCTAACCACAATAAAATGATAATATTTTTTTATAATATTTTAGACATAAGTAGTAGACTCATGTTAAGATGTGATGCATATTTTTTTGTAATTTGTTTCCAAGTAAGTAATTAATTATGATCTTTTTATTATGACTTTTAAAAAATATAAAAAATCGTATGTCTAACCACCTTAACTTGGTTAAAACTTCATGAAATTTAATTTTTCTTTTTTTAATCCTATAGTATGCGAAGCATAGAATGTGATGCATGTTTTGGATTCCAAAAATGTGATACCGTTTGAAATCTATAGAATTTTTTCAATCAGCCTATCAATCAAGACTTTAGTCGCAATTCAAATAGAAAATGAATAATATTTATTTATTAAATTGAAACTAAAGCATAATTTCTATTGGTGGAAGGCTAAGAATCTCCTTTATAAACCCTTTTCATTTCATCAATTTTGGATATAAAATAAAGTCGTCAGCCACATACCCTACAAATACCCATCATATCGCCACTTTTTGGCCCATCAGGATCTTGCACATACCCATTGGTGAATTGAACTTCTTCCATGATCTACAAGTGAATCAAACTAATAAAGGGATATTAATTTTAAAATCCAAGTATGTATAAGAACTATTAAAGAAATTTGGGATGCATGATTCCATACTAGTTTTTACCACTATGATAACCAGATGCAAACTGAGGAAGGGTGATGAATCTACTAAGAGTCATCAGAGAAAATATAGATCCATGATTGGCAGACTACTATACCTTACTGCTACCAAACTAGATATTATGCATGCAGTGTGTCTAGTTGCTAGATTCCAAGAAGATCCTAGAGAAGCATATCTTATAGTTGCAAAAAGGATGTTTAGATATCTTAAAGGCACTCGATATTATGGACTATGGTACCCCAAGAGTAATGATTTCACCTTGAGTGCTTGTATAGATGTTGATTGGGTTGGATGTGTAGATGACCAAAAGAGTACCAATGGTGGTGCTTTCTTTCTTGGTGGAAAATTAGTTTCATGGTTGAGTAAAAAGAAAGAATCAGTTTCTTTATCCACTGTAGAGGTAGAATATATTATTGTAGCATCCTGTTGCACACAAGTTTTATGGATGAAGCACTAAAATACATTGGTGTGATATGTGATGAGCCTATTTCTATTTTATGTGACAATACAAGTGCAATAAACATTTCAAAGAACCTGGTTATGCATTCAAGTTAATGAAGCACATATCTATCAAGTATCATTTTCTAAGAGAAAAAGTGTTGGAGAATGAGGTCAGACTAGAGTATGTGATAACAAAGGAACAAATTGTAGAAATATTTACTAAGGATCTTCCAAAGGATACTTTTGAGCATATTAGGGAGAGGTTGGAGGTTGTTGGCCCTCCAAACTAGGTGCACATGAAGGTGCATCAGTCCAGTGAATTCATAGATTCTTCATTTATCTAGACTGATAGATGGGTCTGCTCTGTAGGGGGAGTAGAAAATGTTTTCATTGTTACAGTATGAGTGTACTCCTAAGGGGGAGTAATCAAAGTTGTTGATCTTTTCCACTGATGTCAAAGGGGGAGAGAAATTCATGTGAAAAATAGTAGCAGAAGAAGATAAGGTGTTCTCTGGGGATATTGTACACTTTTTTTGCCTTTGATGGTTTTTCACATCATGTTTTTCCACAAATGACAAAGGGGGAGATTGTTGCAAGTATGAGCTCATTTGGTGGTGGGTATGTGCAGGATCATAATAGGCCAAAAAGTAGCGATATGATGGGTATTTGTAGGGTATGTGGCTGACAACTTTTTTTACCCAAAATTGATGAAACGAAAATGATTTCTAAAGGAAATTCTTAGCTTTCCACCAATATAAATTATTCTTTCCTTTGAATTTAATAAATAATTATTATTCATTTTCTATTTGAATTACGACTAAAGTCCCGATTGATAGGTTGATTGAAAAACATCTATAGCTTTCAAACAGTATCACATTTTCTGAATCAAAAACATGTGTCACATTCTATGCTTCACATACTATAAGATTAAAAAATAATAATTTAATTTCATGAAGTTTTGACCAAGCTAAGGTGGTTAGACATATGATTCTTTTATATTTTTTAAAAGTTGCAATAAAAAATTAATAATTAATTATTTACTTGGAAAAAATTTACCAAAAAATATGTATCAAATTGGGACAAGATTCCTCTACTTATATCTAAAATATTATAAAAAATATTATCATTTTATTGTGGTTAGGTTGGTCAGACAGACACCTACTTCTTATTTTTTTCCCTAAAATTTAAGTACTATTGCATTGAAATTTCAAATTTTCACCAAATAGAATTCTTTTTCAAAAAATAAACCTAGTAGTTTAGAAACTACATCCAATTTGCTACAGATTCTATTCTTAGATATTTTTTAAATAATATAGATAACTTATTCAAATTTTTAAGTCGACTTGCCTAACTCTGATTTTTTTGAATTTTTTGCCACTTAAGGGCTTGCTTTTTCCATGATGATGCTGCACATACCCTAGTGTTGTCATTGATGTCAACATAGTTCAATATGTTGCGGATGTGTTTTTCAATAACTTTCCAAGTGCTTTTGAGAAAATTAACAAAGAAGTGAAATCAAAGTGATGGAAGTGTTCAGAATGTGCTTCAAATGGTATGTTCTCTGCATTTCTCTTGTGTTGATCCTATGCTTGTGTAGATCTGAAGGATTGGAAATGGTCATCTCATGATGATATTTCCTCAGTTTTAGTTTCTAGTTTGATGGTACGTAAAAGTTACATTCACCGGTATGTGAACTGCTCTGGCAGAGTTGGTGTTTTGTTGGCTGGGAGAGATATTTTTGCTCTGCAGTCCTCTGCTACTTTGTTTCAGATCTTGTAGATCTAGGATATGTCTTGTGAAGGTATTTTCTATGCTCTTGAAAAGCGCTTTGAAGTTTGGTGATCCAAAATTCATGTTTCAGTATTTTAGTGTGAGTTTGTTCAGTCCAGATGGACTGGTGAAAGGTAGTCAGTGATTGAAGATTCTTATTTTGTTGCAGATGTATCTAGAAGGTTCTAAGATGTATTCTCATGCATATGGAAGCGTGTTGTGGGTTCCACATGTCATCTTCCTAGGAAACATGTACATCAATGTTCTTTTGTTTATTCATTAGGTTTACCTGACCCTATTTTTATGCTTCATTCGAAGAATAAAATTTAATTAAGTGTGTTATTGAAAAAAATGTTTTTATTGGTCCACTATTATTCTTTTCGACAACGGGAATTTATAGTTGCATACCTAATTTGAATTTATGTAATAAGGTATTTGTGGCTGACCTTGGAGAAATTTTCTAAGCTTAAGGATGGTATAAAATCAAGTCGAGTTGTGAAGAGATGCATGACAATGTGATGTAAAGTGATGAAAGTGTGCCATAAATCATAAGAGAAGAAGTGTGTGTGACTAAGTTGTGATAGTAGTTTCACAGTGTGTTGAAGGCAATGAGCTGAAGGTTTCTGCAATCCTATTGTTGTGGTGGATCTTTTATTCTCTTTTGTATCTGTAAGTAGTGAGCCTCCGTGTTGGACAATTACTCCTTTTTGTAGGTAGTGAGCATTCTTGTTGGACAGTGAGTTCCTTTTGTAGGTAGTGAGCCTTTGTATTTGAACACTGAGTCCTCTTTTGGGTAGTGAGCCTATGTATTCAATTCATAATCATTTATATTGTTAGTTAACCCTCACCATGATTTTTCCCTCATTGGGGTTTCCACGTAAAAATCTAGTGTTCATTGTGTCGATTTGCTTTCTATTATTTGTGATTCATGTTATAACTTACTAATAGAATAGTGTGGTTGTGGAATTAATAAGTGTTGAGTTTTAAGTTTGAATACTTGTGACAACTGATTCATCCCCCCTCTGAGTTGTTTTGTACCCGTTTAACAAATTCTTCATAGGCAGTGGATCTCCATTTAGGGTTTTGCATTTTCCTTAAGTGCAGATTTTTTGTTTTAGGAAAGGTCGTTCACTTCTTGGTCTCATGGGAAAGCATTATTTTGTAACCGAGTCATAAATGTACAATGTTAATTTTACATTTTTGAAGTACTATGAGTCATGTAAATGAAGAATTTATTCATAGTATTGTTATATTTGTATGTAAATGATCATGTATTCTAAGTTAGTTGTCTCCATTGCACACAATGCACAAATTATGAATATAAGAAATCAATGGTTTCTACTATTTTTCTTATTTTTTCCTTTAATGTTTGTTATGTGTTGTAACTTTCATTCCAAGAATGAATTAAATTTTATTAACATAAAAAGAGGTTTGTGCAATTGCATGCTTGGATTACTAAAGTATGACTTGTCTGGTTTCTAGTATCAATGGTGTAATGCATCATATGATAGGCATAATTATGACAGTGTGAATGTTGTAATGAGTTTTAAACTTTATAGTTTAGATTAATCCACCCTAGAACTAGGCACTGGTCTTTGATGTTACAATTTCCTGAGATTGTTTGTGAGTAACTACAATTTTAAATTAAATTTACTTATCTATCTTAGTATGATTTTGTGTGGAATTTAATGATTTACATCTCTCATGTTTAAGTTTGGCATTACCTTGAAGGTCAATCAAACCTTTAAAGTGGTATGGCCATTAAACATTTAAAGGAGAATCATATGTTCATAGTGCATTTGATACTTTGACACACAAGTACCCGAAGGAACATTGATGGGATCACTCTCCTAGGTTTCAAAAATGTTGAAGTGCATGGGAGAGAAGGTTATATATCAGGCTCTCATTCATTGGCCATTGAACTTGAAGATTCTTAAGCATGAGGGTTGGCTACCCTTTAGAGGATTTGAAGGTTCTGCTGGAGAAAACACCAACACCTTGCTAATGAGATCAAACCTCCAAAGAAGGTTGCCTCCTTTGGTAAACCTAAGTGTAGGTTTTTATCAAACCCAACATTGATTAAACCCTAAAGCTAGTCTTATTCTATCGATTCATTTTTAAAAATTGAAAGGAGAAAAATAGAAATAAAAGGGTGGTGTTACACTATAGTTAAATTGAGTTATCCTTCTTTACTAATATCAAAAGACAATAATTTAACACTAATAGAGGATTGCACAACTTCTATTTATTATTGGTAAGAGGTAAAATACATAGAGAATACAACTAGAAGAGGGGTGTATTATTTGTTATTAACTTGAAAATAGACTACAAGATACCATACTCACAATATATAGATCAAGCTCAAAAAAATACATAGGATAATAGTTAAAGGCAGAGGAAAAAAAATTATTCTTTATTGATTGCAAGGCATATTAAAAAAAATAGACAATTGGGAATATGAAAACATTATAGAGAAACCTATTTTATGTGTATCTTCTAAGAGAAAAAATATGAATTTTTTTTCACAAAAGAGATCCTTTTTTCTTTAATATTAATGAATTAAGAAATAATATGATAGTAATATATTTATTTTGATCCTTGAGGATGCTAGAGGAAGTGATCATGCATAAGTTATCACTTTTGGGTCAATACCCTACAAAAATAGTATCCTCAAAATCTGATTTGGATAATTAGGGGGAATGGAAGAACATTATTTTGTACTTTTATTATGCTTGAGAATTAATGATTTATGGTGGTGACTATAGAGTTAGAAAATTCCATCTATGAAATCTATAGTAGGAACTACTTGTATTAGAAAAGAGACAATAGAATTGAATGATGCATGATTAATTACATCTGATGATTTTTGACAAATAATGTAGTTGGTGGATATTGTATGTGCATTAACGACATTACAAAATAAAATGCAAAAGAATTCATATCTTCTAGAGTGGCATCTTTCCTTATTGAAATTTGGTGTTGGTGTCCATGAACTAGTTTTGAGAACTGTAACGCCCGTCGTGCAAACCCCAGAGAACACACACATAATGCGAATATTTTTTTTTTTTTTTAAAATAATAAAAGTAAACATGCAATAACATTAAAACATAACCACATAACATATTACATAGCATTAACACACTTGGCTCTCTGGGGCACGTGAGGTTACATCGCAACAACTAAACAGAATAAAGATAACGAATATAACATAACCATATAATTTATGATAACCATATATAATGATACATTCGATAATCATGATGTGAGCATAATAATCATCACATAATTACATCCATGATAAATCTCTTAATAGAGTTACAAAAGAACCTAACTATTACATCTTTGGTATCATATTACATTACAATTTTCTTTGATACATGAATTACATTGAATTTCTCAACATGGGGATTGATACAAGAATAATGAACATGAAGTACAACTGATCACTGGTACAACTCCACTGCAAAAAGCTGAAAACACAAGATACTGATGGGGAACCCAACGGGTGCGGAGCACGTTCCACCCAACCATGTGAATTACAAGTAACTCACCCCCCGTGCTCAGAGGTGACGAGGAAGTGAACCCGACCATGAATTTCAACCGACTCAACAACAACATGATACAAAACAAGTACAAACCAAGCATACGATGAACAACCAATAACGTTCACATATCACATGACAAGTTAAAACCAAAAAACTCATCACAATAACATGAAGTACTGTCAATAACAATCATTAAACAAATTCACAAGAATTCAAAGAAACATCATAAGAGATAACATCAAGAGGCAACAACAACAAAACACAAGGGTGTCAAGTGGAGAGTGTCATCGCATAGCTCTCATGGGATTCTCCTGGCCCTTCCTCCAACTGAGGCGCCGACACCCATCTATGGATATCCTGGCCCTTCCTCCTAACTGAGGTGCCGGCACCATAGGGTAGCTAATGCGGAGCCGATAGTCTCTTGTGAAGACGAGACTATGACTATACCGACCACGGCCTTCTTAGTCTATCACTAGTCTAAGGTAGCCCTAATGCATAGCCGAGGAATCCAATGTTTTATTATCTTTTGTGTTTTACTACCCAACCCCCTAAATCTATTGTTTAGGTTATCACTTGTTTTCTACTCTTTCGTGGGTTATCCTGGCCCTTCCTCATATGAGGCGTCGGTGCCCACGAAGAGCCACTCTCCCTCCTATGACCCCTAACATATCTCAAAGCAGGCAAGGGTTGGACTAACACATATAAGTCATAAAACCAAAATCCAATACATGAGGCATTAACCATCTCGCAACTGCACATAAGCAACAACTTGCAAACCCGTCCAACCCTTCCTAACATAACCCCAATAACGCTCAAAAAGAATAAACAAGATAAATACACTTTAAATCACAAGCCTCTGGAACAGGATTAAAATACGATAGGGTTCCCACATCGACAATGAAACAATAAAGCAAAACATAACATACAAGGAAACTCACCTCACATTTTGCAAAATTGCACATTTAAGTTCGATTCCAATCCCAATTATGTAACTAAAATGATCGTTTCAATAAACTCCACAATTACAACTAAAAGCTAATTCTTGTCTAAATATTTATTTAATCAAAATAATATTTAACATTGCCCATTTAAACTATATAAAAATTACCAAGATATAAGCAAATTTAAACGTTTAATTCCAATATAAAACTACGTTCTTACTATGTAATAATTTAACATTAAAATTAAATAATCATTATTCCTCCTTAAAAAATAAACGATATTAAATCACAAGATTATAATCTCAATTTTATTTTTATTTTTATTTTTATTTTTAAATAAAATACATTACAATTATAAAATAAAATAAATAACTAACTATAAATATATATATATAAATATATATATATTAATATATATATATAATTAAACAAAATATATATATATATAAATTAATATATAAAAAAAAACTTAAACTAAGAAACCGGCGCGGGCCCCTATGGTTGTGCGCAGCAATCCATTGACTGTTGTACCCTGCGCATGGAGAGGGGATGGGGAGGTACGGCTGCACCGTCCCTCCCTTCCCACAATACCAAAAACAACTTAAATTTTATTTGCATAATTTTTTTTTTTATAACAAACAAATTTCGATATAAACGAAATTTAAATAAAATTTTATTAAAACAAATTTCGATATAAACAAAATTACTGTATGAACAATTTCGATTTGGTACCATGTGTCATGGCCGACGCACCAAATTGTTTTAAAAAACTATATAATATATATATATATATATATATATATATATATATATATATATATATATATATATATATATATATATATATATATATATATATATATATATATATGTATATATTGTAAATAGACCAATATAAAATAGAGAATATATATATATATTATGGGTAACAAATCAATATAAACTAGTATATATATATATATACTATACATTTATGGTAAAAGTAGGTATAAAAAAATAAAACAAAATTACAAAACAATAAATGCATCCACTCATGTTTCAATATACTGACAAAACCCCAAATTTATTATCTTCAACAAGAAAATCATCTTTTCTACAATCCTATCGTTTATAGATTGAAATGTTTCAGAGGATCGGGGTTCTTGTTTTGACAAACAAATTGGACAGTATAATTACTATGATTTTCTTTGTTTTCTAATCTAATAATTTGCTCTAGTTTCAGTTTTCAACAGTAGTTTTTCCTATATTCACAAAATTCATTTTAATCAAATATATTTTTCCTTTTTTTTTAAGCAAACAGATAAAAACAAGGGTACGAAAAGAAGACTACGAGAGGAACCTGGAGTCCAATGCAAATTTGAAGATGCCTGCTTGACTCTGATGCCCTCGAACCCGATTCCAATCTTTAGTCCAGAACGAACTCAACAATCACTTGAGCAACTTCAAATTTTTGATCTTCTGTGTGTGTGTGAGAACTTACAAAAATTCCTAATTAAATAAAAATATTGCTCATCTCTTCAAAGCTCTCCAAAATCCAAGATTAAAATAAAAATCAATTCTTTAAAACTAGCTTTTTCCCAACTCTCAATTCCTATTGGCTCACATTGTCTTTTTGTTCTTTTATTTGTTTTTTTACTTTAATTCCTGTTTTGCAACTTTTCTTGCACCTCACATTACATATTTATTTTAAATAAATTATTCTCATAATTATCCACCACCAAATAATTGGTTAAAATAATTAAGCCATATTTAATATTTACCTATTATTTAATTGCAATGTAAGATTTTCAAAAATAATTAAATTATTTAAATATATATAAAAGAATTTAATCTAACATTGAAATAAATAATTATTTCCATCATTAAAATGAAACATAACTTATACGATGCTACCTTGACAAAATATGACATAACACATAACGCAACACACAAATGAAGACAATTACACAAAGTAAGCAATACCAAACAACGAGACGACCTGACATCATGGGACGGAAGGACTTCATCGTCACCTCTGTATCAACATTTATCCGTTGGGTTATTTGGTGCTCGCCCTGTCCTGCCAAAGCAGGTGGAATTGAGACTTGTACCTACAGTCCTACATACAAACGAAGTTGTGTACATGTGCATATATACATATATATCAAGCATTAAATCAAAGTACTGCATTGTGAGAGGGAATCACAACATAGCAGGGCACTCGCGAACGAGTGATGCTATATTGTCCTTCGTCACACCTATTCTAACAATTATAACATAATCAATGAATTACATTTCTAACTAACAATCATCTCATAACATATTAAATTAAATCACTGCATCATATCATAATTCAGCAAAATCAACTGATATAATCAACCATAATGTCATATAAAGTAATCATGTCCAAAATAAAATAACAGCATCATCTAGCATCTAACTAACCATATCAAACAATATCAGAATCATCATAGTATCTGACTAACCACATCAAACAATAACAGTATCATCATAGTATCCAAGCAAAGCATAGAAAATAATAAGTCTAAACAGTATGAGGGGTATTACAAGAACCTTGTCAAGCTTCGAGAGGATTGTGACAATCTTCTCAACAACTAGTTTAGAGGTTTTATAACCTCTTATAACTTTTGAAAATATTAAATTTTGTTTTATTTTTCTTCCCATTTTTGTTTTTCCCTACCTTTATCTTTTATTTTATCCATATCCATCTCCTTTTGGCTCTCTTTTCTATATTAGTATTTTGTGTTAATGATGGAATATGTTGTGAGGACCTTATCAACATGTGTTGAGGTTTTCAAAACATCATTTATAGCTAACACAAGTTTTAAAATTATTATGAAATTATGCAGAACTTTTACTTCTCACTTTACTTTTCTTTTGGTTCATCTTTATTTCTTTATTCTTTCTTAGTATTGAATGTTCTTTTCCTCTTTAGCTTTTGTAGTTGGAGATAGAACTGCATCTAATAATCCTATTAGGATCTGATGCGGTTGTGAAAACCTTATTGGTAGTCAATGGAGGTTATGGGACCTCTTAATATTTTGAAAATATTAGCTTGTCTTATATCTTTCTTCTTTGGATGTTAGTGAAACCTGGAAACACTCAAATAAGTTTTAGGAACATTAAGAGGTTCTCAAGACATATTCAAAATTTCTAAGAACTTAATAGTTGCTCAAATTTATATTTTTGAAAAATTATAAGACTGATAGGGATATGAAAACCTTGTTTGTAGTTGGAAAGTTTTTGAGAACCTTGTTGGGAGTCAATACTTATTATAGAATCTAGCTAAAACTCTAGCAATGTTCATATTCAGCCAATTTTTTGGTTCTCATCTTAGTTATTTGAATAAAAAATAAAAGAGGGAAGATGTTGTAAGTATGAGTAGTTGGTGATGTCATTGATTTTAAAAAGCTTGGCGTCAAAAATCTTGGAAAATATTTTTATAGGATTATGTTTTTGTTGTCATTGATGACTAGTTGTGTTGATGCTTTGATAAGTTGTATTATGTTGTCACTAGTAGGTGCTACTGGTGTCAACCTTTGGTGTTTCTTTGATAAGATTTTACTTGTGGATGTTATTGGTTTAGTGATGATGAGGAAGTCTTGAAGATGATGAGTATTTGTCTTTGGTGCTTGGTTTCCAATTGCTCTTGAGAAAATTTGAATAAAAGAGGAAAAAGTGTGTTGCAGAGGCATTTTGGTATACAAATTTGTGTTTTGGTTTTGCTCTGCATTTCTTCTATGTTGAAGATCTACTTATTTGGCCTAGATATGTTGGTTAGATGTTTTTAAAGGTTTTATATTTATATTTTCTTGGTTTGGATTATTGTGTAGAAGAATTTGTGTTCACTAGTGTGTGAATTGTGTTGTAGTGGTGTCTTAGAGAAATGTTTTTTCTCTGCATTTCTCTACAGTTTGGTTTTTGGTATTGCAATTCTAAATATTTGTTGATAATAATCATATATACCTATAGTCAAATTTTTTTCTTGAGTAATAGAGTATGGAAGGCTATTTGAGTGTATTGGGTGTGTACATTCTTCATGTGAAAGTTTGTTTGAAAGAAATTTCTTGGATTTCAAGGTGTTTGTAAAATATTGTATATTTTTTTCAAGCATGGTGTGTGGTCCATGAGTTATCTTTGGATTTGAGGAAGCATTTACTTAAATTTTAATAGTCTTCTGGTGTCAGAAAATGTACTCTACATTTTCACACTTTGTTTGGGTACCCTAAATTAAATTGGACTTAGTTATACCTTAATAAGCCCTATTTTACATCTACAAGACTAATAAATTAGATTTTATAAAGGGGAAACCTGACAAAAAAAAATGCCAACACATAATAATTTACCTTGAGCAATGTGTGTTCCAGGAATAGGGATCTAGGACCCATTTTTCCACGGGTGAATGGGTCCTCCCTAGGCCATTGAAACTAAATTAATTTTTTTTTTTTGGAATTATTTTAATGTCCCCAAATTCAAATTTCAATGTTGGCTTGTAATGTTTAAATTTTGAGAAATTAAGGATACATACTTGTAAATAAAAGATTATTTTTGTGTGAGGTAAAATTTGTAAATGAATAAGATCACACAAACAATGAAACGTATTACATTAGAGAATTGAATAATAAAACTAAATCAAATTGAATCAAAAGAAAATTCCTAAAATCATTCCATTGTTCTCTATTCTCAAAGATCTTTTAAATCATTAGTGCTCTCAAATTTGTATATTGCACTATGACTGTTTGGATGACAACCTAAGAAACGAGATGTATAATGTAAGAAGCTAATTCTTACATGACTAATAATTTGTGTGATATACATGTAAATGATAATGATAATATGATTATGTTGTTGTTGTATATAGATGAAGATAATACTATGATAATGATGCTAAATACTATGGTGAAAATGTTGTATGCAGCTAATATGATAAACTAAAATGCAACTATGAAACTAAGCCATGACTATAAACTAAAATGCTTCCACAATGCAAATTGCTTAATTCTAAGTTGCTCTAAATGCTCAAATGCTCTCTCAGAATTTTTGCATAATATGTTTACTCAAAGAGGGGATGCCAAATGTTGTAGAATGGGCTTGTAGTTATAGGATTTCTAAAGCATAAAATGATGTGGCAGCAACCAGCGGTCAATATTTCAGCTAGAAAGATGAATGGTGGAGATGGAGGAAGTTAGAGAGAATCATTGAGGATTATCCCTTGACTGTGAACACCATGCCAAGTGTGAGGGAGAATAAAATGATGGAGAGAGCCAAGTGTCCAAAGTTTGTTTTGGAATTGGTTGAGGATAATTGCAATTTAAATATTAGACATATTTAAATTCAAGTCACACTTGATGATGTGGCAAGAGGAAAAGTTGGAGACATGTGCCTAAATTCAAAATGGAAATTTAAATTTAGTTAGAAGATTATTAATTAATTTAAACAAACTATGTGCATTTGTTTATTTAACTAAATTAGAGGAATGTGATTTAAGATGGTAGAATTAGAAAAGTGTGAACTATATAAATAAATTTAGAATTTATTTATAAATAGATGAATTAAAGGGGTCATTAATTAAATACCTTGTATTTAATTAATTGATTTTCTTGACTAATTTTAGGTGTATACATTTTTCCCCTCTTTGAAGTAATGTGTTTACACATTGCTTCAAAGAAAAATTTACTACTAATGCCAACAAAAAAATTTTGATGCCCAAGAAGCTAATTTTAAGGTGATGATGGATATATGCCCCCTCGGGAGATAAATTGATGAATTTTTCATTTTTTATTTGTTTTTGAATTTTTTGAATTTTTTGATGATTTGATGATGATTTCAAAATTTTATGATCCATAAACGATTTATCTCCCAAAAAATTATGTTTAAGCCACTATGTGATTAAATGATTAATTAAGCCCCTCTAAAAATTAATCAACCCCATAAAAATCCCACTTAATCACTGTTTAAAAGGTTAAAAAGGTGATTTTGAAGTCATTTGTGCATTTACAATTTGACATTTCAGAGTGATTGAGCAATTGAGTAAATTTGAGCAAGATGGCTATTCCCTACTAAACACACTGATTCGAGCATGTGTGATGTCATAACCACCCGACAGCTTATGGACCTCTGGTATGTACCATGAGAAACCTCAAGATTTTTTAAACTTGTTTCCACACACTTTTTCCACATTTAAAATCTATTTTTAATGTTTTAGCACATATGAGCACCAATGTAGCACATTGAATGACTATTGTAGTACATACAGTAGATTAGCACTTAGGGTTAGTTTTGTAGCGCATTCATAGAGGGATTTAGCACATCTAGAGAATTAGCACTTAGAGCCATATGTTTAGCATATACAACAACTGTTCTAGCACATAAGGTTTATTAGCACATAGGTGATGTAATTTAGCACAATAGGTCAATGGTATAGTGCATAGGATCCTTTAACTCAGTGATAGAGGGATCTAGCACATGGATGAAATTTGATGGTGCATTGAGACAATCGTTCTCATGAATCATGCTTTTAGCACTTTGAGTTAGTGTTTTAGCACATCTAGGGTAGAATGATGATTTTTTTATTGGACTCCTTATTTTTGATGATTTATTTTATTGTGTCAACCTTTGATTTGATGATGATTGATGATGTTGATAGATTAGATGATGATTGATCTCATGATATGTGAGATTCAATGATAGAATGATGATAATTGACCTCATGATAGGTGAGGATCAATGATAGATTGATGATTTTCCTCATGATAGGTGAGGATCAATGATAGAAGCTCATCATATGCAATCAAAATCTCATAAGAGCAGATTAGGTTGATAGGTTGATTGATGTTGATTGATTGATTTGTTGATTTTTGATATGCTATGATGATAGGAGCCTTCATCAGTCCAACAAATTCAGGAATACTTATCAAGGACTTGATAGTTGATTTTGTAATTAGATCAAGCTGATCTAAATATGATTGGTGGATGTGGACTAACTTCCTGGATTGGCATGCCCTAGCATCGGATAAATAGGGGACTTCTCACCAAACTAGTAGAGAGATGGTACAGTGAACATAACACCTTTCATTTTCCCATTGGTGAGATGACAGTGACTCAAGAGGATGTGTACCACATTTTGAGGATTCCAGTCCTTGTGGATCTAGTTGTATATGATTCTATCGAGTAGGGCAGTATAGATGCACTATAGAGAGTGTTCGAGGATGATCAGAATTGTGGTTACAAGATTCCTTGGTGAGATATGGTTGATGCATATGCTACATTACCATGTGTGCTTGCAAATTTCATTAGAGGATTTCTATGAGTTGACCATAGGTCGAAGGGACTTTTAGTGGGATGGGGTCAGTTTCTTGAGAGTATGATTACTCAAGGTACCAGATATGCATGGGGATGTTGTATGCTTGCCCATTTATACCATGATCTTCACCAGGTTGTCTATCTCTGAGGGGCCAGTTTATCAGTTGAGGTCACATTGCTTCGGATATGGGCATGGGAGCATATAGTTGTTATTACTAATTTTTAGCTACCAGAAAAATTAGGAAAGTTTTATCAGGCAGTTATTAAACTAGGGTGAGCAAACATTTTGACATTTGAACAATCAGATAATAAAAAAGTAGACATTCAAAGATTTATCAAGTACAGGTACATGTTTCATGGCTAGTTCATCATGTTCAACATTTTAGCATGTGGTGTAAAATGGGCTCCCAAAATGGTTGATCCCAACATGCTGACTTCTTAGATTCAAAAGATGCAATGACTAGTGGTCACGTGTTTCAATCATATCTCAAAAACTATGATCTAAGTTTTTGTGATTTTTGGATATAATTTATAAAACAATGAGATGAAAAAACCCTTTAAATTTATCACTAACCCAATTCATATTTTTTGAGAAATCTTCACCACTTCTAAGGAAAAAGACAAATCCACTTATTTAGGAGGATTGTAAAGCTCAAGGGGTGGTTCTACATTATTTTTGAGGTCCCACATGGGTTGATCATCACTCAAAGGGAGTTTTGGACACTTAATCACTCAGTTTGCTCCAATTTTGAGGCCTTTTTTGCATGTTTTTCAACTTTCATGACCAAAGATGATTCATCATGCATATTGGTGGAGTTGAGAGTTAAGTCTCAATATTATCATTTAATTTTAAAGTGAAAAACACTTAGTTTGTATCTTTTGCATGATCTTAAATAAGACAAAATATGTAATTAAATATTAAAGGTAATACTTTATTACCTTAATATTTACAATGCAATGTAAAAAAAAAGAGAGCTCACATGATAAATATTAAAATAATCATATTGATTATCTTTAATATTTAATCGAATAGTGTATTTTTCCCAAAATCATACCAAGAAAAAATGGAGCAAATGGTGAGACATAATTGCAGTTTCACATTAGCTTTGTAGTTCAAATATTTTGACTTTAGTTATCTCCTCTTGGATTTTTGAAGCCCTTTATTGTATATAGGAAAAAGATTGTCTTTTTTCCTTAGTTCTTGATGATTTTTCCTTTGCATTTCTTCAAAGAAGAGATTGATTTTGTAACTCATATTTTTCACAATATTTTATACAACTTTACGAGTTACTTAGTATTGTTATTTGCAGAAGTTTCTTTAGAATATTCATTTGAATTCAGTGTTTTCCTCTTCAATTTCTAGTTTTTTGTTTCTTATAAATGATCTGATGCAAAATTATTGTGTTTTAAATATGAAACCTTTAAATTCTTGTCTCATTTCCTAGATGCATGTACACAAAAAATTTCTTCATAGGTGATAGATTGTGTTAAGTTTCTCTCTTCTCTTAGGTTGTGAAACTTAGTTTCCTTCACAAAGAAAGATTAAAGAAATATTTTTTTCAAATATTTATGTGATTAAGGTGCTCAAATTGAGCTGTGTTAATAGATTTCAAAGAGTATTAGTTGTGAAACAACCTGCATAGTAGTTATTATTAGGTGCATCACCATAGTTTAAATTTTAGTTTATGCATTCAATTCAAGCCTTCTTCCCCTTTCCATCAAAATTATAGTCAATCATTAGAAGATCATAAAGGTAGTCGGCCTATAATCTAGAGGTTAAATTTCAACATAGGGTACCCACAACCTTAAATTTTTCCCATGTTACATAGGATTGCAATGCATGTTTGCTTTTCCATTCATGTGCACTCCTATTGATAATAGTTTTTGGCATGCTCGGTGTGACTCTAAAGCATACTTCAGAGAAAAAATTCAAATTACAAGTTGTTGTTCTAACATATATAGTGGCATATTTTTCCTTTCAGAGGTTACAGTTTATACCTCGCGACTCTGAGCACAATCTACTAGTTTCAAGTAGACAAAGTGTATGTTTTTATGAAAAAAACATGTTTTCACCTTCGTTTCATGAAAGTCCTGCCTATCCACATCCATATCATGCCAGTTATACTGATGGTTTTATCCCAAATAGTCATGCAACAACAAATAACTAGCATGCTTATTATGCTTACCATCCACCCACCCCTGCTCAACCCTTATATCAACATTTATATGTCCAAAATCAGGTCCAGGACATTTATGATATGAAGAATAACAAGAATAAAACCAAGGACATATTGTTAGACATTGCAAAGAAGATAGAAGAGTTCGGGAGGCAACAAGAGCTTGATTAGCAAAAGTTGGAAACACAAAGAATATTGTTTGAAGAAAAGCTCGTGTGGGAGTTAGCTACAAAAGATGCATAAATGAGGCTAAAAATTGCCAAACAAGAGGTTCCTAAGGTTAAAATTCTATGTTTCAGTCAACATGAGTCTCCTGTGTCTTCAAATTTTGAAATTCTAAGTTTGAGGAACTTCCCTTCATTTCAAGAGCCTATTATTGAGCAAAAAACTAGCCCAGCTCTTAGTTTTCCAAACCCATTTTTTAGAGAAGGTATTCCTATGTTCAAAACACTATGCTTCATACAAGAGGAATTTATTCTTGAGTAGGTTCAACCTACAATCCTTCAGGAGCATCCTTTCCCCAAACTTGTGCAATCTCAATAACCTAAACAAACTCAGACTTTTTGTTTAGACACAATCATTACATCCATAGAAGAATCCATTAGGTATGTGCAGGATCATCATGGAAAAAATAGGCCCTTAAGTGGCAAAAAATTTAGAAAAATTAGAATTAGGCAACTTGACGTAAAAATTTGAATAAGTTATCTATATTATTTCAAAAATATGTAATAATAGAATCTATAGAAAATTGAATGTAGTTTCTAAACTACTAGGTTTATTTTAAAAAAAATCTATTTGGTGAAAATTTGAAATTTCAATGTAGTGGTATTTAAATTTCAGGGAAAAATAAGAAGTGGGTGTCTGTCTAACCACCCTAACCACAATAAAATAATAATATTTTTTTATAAGATTTTAGATATAAGTAAAGGACTCATGTCTCGATGTGATGCATATTTTTTGTAATTTTTTTCCAAGTAAATAATTAATTATGAATTTTTTATTACAACTTTTAAAAAATATAAAAACTTGTATGCTTAACCACCTTAACTTGGTCAAAAAATTATGAAATTCACTTTTCTTTTTTTAATCCTATAGTATGTGAAGTATAGAATGTGATGCATATTTTGGATTCAAAAAATATGATACCATTTGAAAGCTATAGATATTTTTCAATCAACCTATCAATCAGGACTTTAGTTGTAATTCAAATAGAAAATGAATAATAATTATTTATTAAATTAAAAGTAAAGTATAATTTATATTGGTGCAAAGCTGATAATCTCTTTTAAAAACCCTTTTCGTTTCATCAATTTTGACTAAAAAAAAGGTTGTCAACCATATACCCTACACATACCCATTATATCACCACTTTTTGTCCCATCATGATCCTGCATATACCCCATTGATATCTTGATTTCTCAAGATAATCAAGTTGTATATTAAGAAATTGAGGAGGTTATAGTTAAAAATCAACAAATTTTAGATCAAGAAAAGGTTGATGTTTCTTATGATCTAACTAATATGATTAATGAACTTACATGCTTCATTGATGATGACCAAGATGAGTCTCATATCCCAGCACTATTAGCCTCAGATCAACAAGAAGAAGGTAAAAAAGGTGGTGTTCTAATCCCTCATCAAGGCTTCAATAAGGTAATAAACAATCCTCTTCCACAAAAAATTGAAAATAAGAATGAAGACTCATTTTGGGATGAGCTTGAGGTATTTGTTTGAAGTTTAAACACTAGACAATCATCTTTTGAAGAGAAAAAGGAGGGACAATATGATGAAGGAAATTAATTTAACAAGGTGAAAATCTAAGAAGAGACAAATGAAAATAGTCATGTAGAGCAAGAAAAGCAGCAAATCACATATTTTGAAGGTATGATCTTTGAAGACCATCATGAAAAAGGGTTAGAGCATACTTTCTATGATAAGGTTGATCATGATACATACTTATTCGCAAGCATCATTGAGGTTGTTTTCTCTAACATTGTTGACAAATTAGCACCTTTCAAGACAAAGAATTGTGATCAACATAATCAAGTGACCAAATAGGTTGTGGTTGAAGAGACAATACATGGGAAAGAAGTTAGAAAAAAGAGTCATCGGTTTAACATCTCAATAGGGTGCCCAATCAAGCATCTCTCCATAACAGAGTCCAAGCATGAAATTGAGATTAAAGGACAACAGGGCCAACTTTCTCATTCATTCCAAACCAATAGTTTGGTTGATCAAAATCAGAGGGTGAGTGAGTTTGTTTACATTCTTCATGAATAATTGCAATAGTTTATTGAATATCTTCTTGTTCTTCATCTAGTTTCAGCTGTTCATAAACATGTAAATTAGTTAGTTTTGTTGAGAAGGGGAAGATACTTTAACCAAATAGTAAATGGATTTTCTTGAGGCTTTCATGGTTGTTTGGGTAGTGTACAGTAGGGTAGTTTACAAGCTAATAAGTGCTTTGAACATAATTCATTTTAGTTTTTTTTTTTCAATAAAGTGCAGATGTTGCATAGTTTTTTGGGTTTGTCTTAAACAGAGTTATGCTAGTTTCTTTCAGTTTTGTTTGTTGATGAATGGTTTCTAGAGTTGAGTTACAGAGGTTTTTAGGACAAAAATGGTGGACTCTATGCCCAATGGATAAGCAAGGAAATGGATCTTATTTTCTTAGCAGGAAAACAACCCAAAGAGGTCACCATAAATGTTACTAATTTCTAACTACCAACAAAATTAGTAAAGTTTTATTAGGTAGTTATTAAACTAGGGTGAGAAAATTTTGACATTTGAGAAAATCAGATAAGAAAAAAAAGCATTCAAGGATTTATTAGGTACAGGTACATGTTTCATGGCAAGTTCATCATGTTCAATATTTTAGCATGTGGTGTAAAATGCGCTCCCACAAGGGTTGAGCCCAACATGCTGCCTTCTTAGATTCAAAAGATGCAACGAATAGTGGTCACATGTTTCAATCATATCTCAAAAACTATGATCTAAGTTTTCTTGACTTTTGGATATAATTTATAAAACAATGAGATGAAAAAACCCTTTAAATTTATCACTGATCAAGTTCATAATTTTTGAGAAATATTCACCACTTCCAAGGATAAAGACAAATCCACCTTTTTAGGAGGATTGTAAAGCTCAAGAGGCAGTTCTACATTACTTTTGAGGTCCCACATGGGTTGATCATCACTCAAGGGGAGTTTTGGACACTTAATCACTCAACATTCTCTAGTTTTGAGGCCTTTTTGCATGCTTTTCAAACTTGCATGACCAAAAATGATTCAACATGCATATTGGTGGAGTTGAGATTTAAGTCTCAATATTATCATTTAATTTTAAAGTGAAAAACACTTAGCTTGTATCTTTTGCATGATTTTAAGTAAGTCAAAATATGTAATTAAGTATTAAAGGTAATATTTTATTACCTTAATATTTACCATGCAATATAAAAAAAAGAAGAGCTAACATAATAAATATCAAAATAATCATATTGATTATTTTTAATATTTAATCGAATAGTCTCTTTTTCCCAAAATCATGCAAAGAAAGAATGGAGAAAATGGTGAGACATAACTGCATTTTCACATCAACTTTGCAGTTCAAATATTTTGACTTTAGTTATCTCCTCTTGGCTTTTTGAATCCCTTTATTGTATATAGGAAAAAGATAGTTTTTTTTGTTAGTTCTTCATGATTTTTCTTAAATTGCATTTATGCAAAGAAGAGATTGATTTTGTAACTCATATTTTTCATAGTATATTATACAACTTTACAGGTTACTTAGTATTGTTATTTGCAAAAGTTCCTTTATATTATTCATTTGAATTCAATGTTTACCTCTTCAATTTCTAGTGTTTTGTTTCTTCTAAATGATTTGATGCAAATTTATTGTGTTTTAAATATAAAACCTTTAAATTTCTATCTCATTTCCTGGATGCATGTACACAAAAGAAATTTCTTCATAGTTCATAGATTGTGTTAAGTTTATCTCTTCTCTTAGGTTGTGAAACTTAGTTTCCTTCTTAAAGAAAGATTAAACAAACTTTTTTGTGAAATATTTATGTGATTAAGGTGTTCAAATTGAACCATGTAAATAGATTTCTAAGAGTATATGTTGTGAAACAACCTACATAGTAGTTATCATTAGGTGCAGTACCACAGTTTAAATTTTAGTTTATGCATTCAATTCAAGCCTTCTTCCCTTTTACCATCAAAATTACAATCAATCATTAGAAGATCATAAAGGAAGTCGGCCTATAATTTGGAGGTTAACTTTCAACATAGGGTACCTACAACTTGAGAGTTTTCCCTTGCTACATAGGATTGCAAAGCATCTTTGCTTTCATATTCAGGTGCACTCATGTTGATAACCATTTTTTGCACGCCCGGTGGGACTCTAAAGCATACTTAAGAGAAAAATTCAAATTGAAAGCTATTGTTCTGGTATATATAGTGGCATATTTTTCCTTTCAAAGGTTACAGTTTATACCTGGTGACTCCAAGCACAATCTACTAGTTTCAAGTAGACAAAGTGTTGGTTTTTATGAAAAGAGCATGTTCTCACCTCCATTTCATGAAAGTCTTGCCTATCCACATCCATAGTAGGCCAGTTATACTGTTAGTTTTATCCCAAACATCCATACAATAGCAAATAACCAACATGTGTATTATGCTTACCACCCACCCACCCTTGCTCAACCCTTATATCAACATCTATATGCGCAAAATTAGTTCCAAGAAGTTGATGATATGAAGAATAACATGAATGACATAAATGACATATTTTTAGACATTGCAAAGAAGATAGAAGAGTTTAGGAGGCAACAAGAGCTTGATATGTAGCAACAAGAGTTAGATTATCAGGCCTATCTTCATGAGCAGGAGTTGGAGACACAAAAAAATTGTTTGAAGAAAAGCTCAAGAGGGAGTTAGCTACAAAAGATGCATAAATGAGTCTAAAACTTGCCAAACAGGAGGTTCCCAAGGTTAAAATTCCAACTTTTAGTCAAGATGAGTCTCCTATGTCTTCCAATTTTGCAATTCCAAGTTTGAGGAGCTTCCCTTCATTTCAAGAGCCTATTATTGAACCAAAAACTAGCCCAGCTCTTAGTTTTCCAAACCCATTTTTTGGAGAAGGTATTCCTCCATTCAAAACACTATGCTTCATATAAGAGGAATTTATTCTTGAACAGGTTTGGCCTACAATCCTTCAGGAGCATCCTTTCCCCAAACTTGTGCAGTCACAAGAACCTAAACAAAATTATACTTCTTATTTAGACACAGTCATTCACTCCATAGAAGAGTCAATTGATATCTTGATTTATCAAGATAATTAGGTTGTAGATCAATAAATTGAGGTTATAGTTGAAAATCAACAAATTTTAGAACAAGAAAAGGTTGATGCTTTTTTATGATCTAACTAATATGATTAATGAACTTCCATGCTTCATTGATGATGACCAATATAAGTTTCATATTACAGTAGTATTAGCCTCAAATAAAAAAGAAGAAGGTAAAAAAGGTGATGTTCGAATCCCTCATCAAGACTATAATAAAGTAATAAACAATCCTCTTCCATAACAAAATGAAAATTAAAATGAAGAGGAATCATTTTGGGATGAGCTTGAGGTATTTGTTTCAAGTTTAGACTCTAGATAATCATGCTTTGAAGAGAAAAAGGTGGGATAATAGGATGAAGGAAATTAGTTTGACAAGGTGGAGATCCAAGAAGAGACAAATGAAAATAGTCATGTAGAGCAAGAAAAACAACAAATCACAAATTTTGAAAGTATGATATTTGAAGACCATCATGAAAAAGGGTTAGAGCATACTTTCTATGATAGGGTTGATCATAATACAGACTTATTCTCAAACATCATTGAGGTTTTCTTCTCTAACATTGTTAACAACTTAGCACCTTTCAAGACAAATGATTGTAATCAACATAATTAGGTGACCAAAGAGGTTGTGGTTCAAGAGACAACACATGGTAAAGAAGCCAACAAAAAGAGTCATTGGTTTAGCATCTCAATAGGATGCCCAATCAGACATCTTTCCATAATAGAGTATAAGCATGGGATTGGGATTAAAGGACAACAGGGCCAACTTGTTCATTCACTCCAAACCAGTAGTTTGGTTGATCAAAATTAGAGGGTGAGTGAATCTGTTTACATTCTTCATGAAAAATCACATTAGTTTATTGAATATCTTCTTGTTCTTCATCTAGTTTCATTTGTTCATAAACATGTAAATCAATGCTTTTTTTTAAGAAGGGGAAGCTACTTTAACCAAACAGTAAATGGATTTGTTTGAGGTTTTTGTGGTTGTTTGGGTAGTGTAGGGTAGGGTAGTTTTCAAGATAATAAGTGTTTTGAGTACATTTCATTTCACTATTGTTTTATTTTTCAATAAAGTGTAGATGCTACATAGTTTTTTGGCTCTGTCTTAAATAGAGTTATGCTAGTTTCTTTTAGTTTTGTTTGCTGTTGAATGGTTTCTATAGCTAAGTTATAGTGTTTTTTGGATAGAAAAGGTGGACTCCATTCCCAATGGATAAGTAAGGAAAATGATCTTATTTGTTTAGCAGAAAAACACTCCAAAGAGGTCGGTAGAAATGTTACTAATTTTTAGCTACTAGCTAAATTAGTAAAGTTTTATCAGGCAATTATTAAAATGGGGTGACAAAAAAATTTAACATTTGAGCAAATCAGATAAGAAAAGTACACATTCAAAGATTTATTAGGTATAAGTATATGTTTCATGGCTAGTTCATCATGTTCAACATTTTAGCATGTGGTGTAAAATTGGCTCTCACAAGGGTTGAGCCCAACATCCTTCATTCTCAAATTCAAAAGATGCAACAAATAGTGGTCACGTGTTTCAATCATATTTCAAAAACTATGATATGAGTTTTCATAATTTTTGGATATAATTTATAAAACAATGAGGCAAAAAAACCCTTTAATATTCTCACTGACCCAGTTTGAATATTTTGAGAAATCTTCACCACTTTTAAGGAAAAAGATAAATCCACCCTTTTAGGAGGATTGTAAAGCTCAAGGGATAGTTTTACATTAGTTTTGAGGTCCCACATAGGTTGATCATCACTCAAGAGAAGTTTTAGACACTTAATCACTTAGTTTTCTCCAATTTTGAGGTCTTTTTTGCATGCTTTTCAAACTTTCACAACCAAAGATGATTCATCATGCATATTGGTGGAGTTGAGAGTTAAGTCTCAATATTATCATTTAATTTTAAAGTGAAAAACACTTAGCTTGTCTCTTTTGCATGATTTTAAATAAGACAAAATATGTAATTAATTATTAAAGGTAATATTTTATTACCTTAATATTTACCATGCAATGTAAAAAAAAAGCTCACATGATAAATATTAAAATAATCATATTGATTATCTTTAATATTTAATCTAATAGTCTCTTTTTCACAAAATCATGCGAAGAAAAAATGGAGCAAATGGTGAGACATAACTGCAGTTTAACATTAGCTTTGAAGTTTAGATATTTTGATTTTAGTTATCTCCTCTTATCTTTTTAAAGCCCTTTATTATATATAGGAAAAAGACTGTCTTTTTTCCTTAGTTCTTGATGATTTTTTCTTTGCATTTCTACAAAGAAGAGATTGATTTTGCAACTCATATTTTTCATAGTATTTTATACAACTTTATAGGTTACTTAGTATTGTTATTTGCAGAAGTTCCTTCAGAATATTCATTTGAATTCAGTGTTCACCTCTTCAATTTCTAGTGTTTTGTTTCTTCTAAATGATTCTATGCAAATTTATTGTGTTTTAAATATGAAACCTTTAAATTTCTATCTCATTTATTAGATGCATGTACATAAAAATAATTTCTTCATAGGTCATAGATTGTGTTAAGTTTATCTCTTCTCTTAGGTTGTAAAACTTGATTTCCTTCACAAAGAAAGATTAAATAAACCTTTGTGATATATTTATGTGATTAAGTTGCTCAAATTAAACTATGTCAACAAATTTCTGAGAGTATTACTTATGAAACAACCTGCATAGTAGTTATCATTAGGTACATCACCACAGTTTAAATTTTAGTTTATGCATTCAATTCAAGCCTTCTTCCCTTTTCCATCAAAATTACAGTCAATCATTAGAAGATCATAAAGGAAGCCGACCTATAATTCAAAGGTTAGCTTTCAACATAGGGTACCCACAACTTAAATTTTTTCCCATGTTACACATGATTATAAAGCATATTTTCTTTCACATTCGGGTGCACTCCTGTTGATTACAACTATCACCCATCGAGTTATAGATAGATAGTGTCTAGAGGGTCATCCATATGTTCATGCATATACATGTCTAGTTGTCCAACCTAGGCTGGGCAAACTGGAGTACTGGAGGAGAGTATTGGATGATCTAGAGATAGTGACATGGTAGCCCTACATTGAATGTGAGTAGTGGCCGGGGGATGACACTGAGATGCTATATTTGTTCTCATCGATAAATCTAATAGCAAGGACTTAGTTCATTATTGAGAGATTTCTACTGAGGAGGGTTTTGTGATAGTATGGTAGAATATAGGGCATGCCCCAGGGAGTGGCTCATTATGCACGATGATGGACTAATGTGCCAGAGTGGGGACTATGCATATCATATGATGTTGTAGTTGAGGAGTAACAAGGTCTTCATGCCATTGCTTGGGAGTATCATCCAAAGATCATTAAGGCTTTGATATCTAAGGATTATGCATAGTACTTCTTCACACATCCTTTTCCATAGATCACCAGCCCATATGAGTTGGTGCCATTGCTAGATGATGAGGAGAGGGTAGCAGTACATGGACACAAGCAGAGGAGATATGGAGGAGATGAGGAGGAGGAGGAGGAGGCAGAGAGTAGTGATGATGGGGATGGGGATAGAGATGGAAGAGGTGGAGATGGTGATGGGGGAGATGGAGATGGAGGTGATGGTGGTGTAGGATATGGGGGTGGTGTAGGGCCCATGATAGATGTGCGATATTTTAGAGTGCCTCAAAAGAGGTGATCATTGGTAGTTGCAGCACAACAACATGTACAAATCCAATTTCCCTCTTAGTAGTAGTAGGAATAGATAGCTACATTACAATTATAGGTTTAGGAACTACAGCGTCAATTAGCATAGATATAGGGCTAGATGCAAGTACAGGAATAGGAACAAATGTAGTCCCAAGCACAGATTGCCACACTCACAGTCGAGAGGGACAACTTGAGACTATGGGTTGATTAGGAAAAGGGCATAGCAAAGAGACTGTAGAGAGCTATTGAGGGTACCTCAATAGTGGACCACTTCAGAGAGGTACGGTACTTTTCCAGGGAGACAAAGTTCTATAGGCTAAAGTATCATGAGGCCATTCTGTCAGAGCGTCGAGAGAGCTATGCACAATCTACCACTCACACTCATACCAAGACTATTAGCAAGGGTGTGACAAGGCCACCATCTCACAAAGATCCAAGGGTAGGACAACAAGTGGTGTGGAAGGTACAGGGCCAGTAACCATCAAGGGGGAGCACCACATAGCTCCATGATGATGATATATTTGAGATGTACCTGAGATTGATGTATACACCGATTTAGCTGAGACATTATGATACCCTACCATTTTTTATATTGATGTATCTCTTTATATATTTGGACATCATTGTACTCTTGACATTATGATTTTGAGGTTATATAATATGTGGCGATGATTAGTGATTTATGTGTCTATATGTGATTTATGATCTTATGATGGATTCCTATCATGGATGTCCATGATGGATGCATTTAATTTTTTCTTTATGATGTTTATATGATACTTATGTGATACTTATGCTTATTTGATGCTTAGATGGTCATTATGTATGTATGCAATGATGATATGATAATGTATGAATGATGATTCTATATGCTTTATGTATGAAGTTTTATGCTATGTGAGATGGATTTGATTATGCAAATGATATGTGATGTTTATGTACGCTTCATGTAATGATTATGCATGGATGTAATGATGATATCATGATATATGTATGATGATTGTATATGCTCCTATGCATGATGCTTTTATACCATGTGATGTTCCTCAACAACTTTTCTTCTTGGAAATCTTACTCTATTGGATATGTCTTTCAATCTTCTTAATGAACCATTTTCTTCATGCAAATATATGAAATGATTTTTATTATGCAAGTGAGATGCAATGCACTTCCTTTTTTCTTTTCTGATGCAAATATTATGGTGCAATGTATGGATGGATGAATGATGTGATAATGTACATATGATATCATAATGCTTTCTAATGTACGTGTGTATAATATACAAACAATTATATGCAACTATATGAAAATGATCTTGTTTTTGTTAATGTCAAGTGTACTCAATCCATTAAGGATAGAGATAACATCATTGTGAAATTGTTCTAGCCTTTGAAAATATGTAAATACATATGCAAAACTAATATGAATGCAATCTAACTTAACTATGCAGATCTAACATGCAAATGTTGTCATCATAACAATCGGTTTGTTGTGTTTTTTATCATCATTGAGCTTTTAAAATGTTGAAATTTAGTACAAACATCGATGGTATAATTAGACCATGATAACCTAAGTACTACTTCCATGATTTTTGATGTTGCAAGTTAACACAAGCATCTAGGTATAATTAAACTGAGATGACCTAAGAATTACTTGTGTAAACAGACAAGAGTTAAATGTTTTCCTATGGAAATTCAAAACATCATCAATGATACTTTGTAGAGCATGTCCCATGATAGTTTGCATAGTAATGACGATCAACTCATAGAAAACAAACAAAGAAAAATCATACTCCTTCCTAGCTCCTCTAGTTCGATACATCATCGAGTTGCTCTAGAGATATGATAACAAAAATCAAAATAAATAGTTGAACATTCATGCTAAAGTGATAAAGCCATTGTTACCTAATTTCACCCTCAAGCTCAATCAAGCAAGGCATCTATGTTGCAAAGGTTCATAGGGGCCAAATGGGATATCTCCATTAAGGGTTATTTCACGCATCTGATGACATTTCATAGGGATTCAATTTGGGGGCCTAATTTGTTGGAAATATGCCTCAATAGTCATAGGCTCAACCTCCATTAGAACTAGGTTGGTATGACATCTTCACTATCTACCCGACTGGCTACTTTGATTCATTCTATTTTGAACAAGTCACTGTGACCTAGCTTTTGTCTTACTAAACAAAGCTTCAGAGCCTATCAATGTGACAGGAAGGGTTTGGTATGACCTCTTATCACTCAAAATTCTTTGACCGATAGGCCATTCAATCAACAATCGGGGAGACTCATGGCGACCATGGGCTTCAGGATAACCTATAGCACTCGGTAAAAGCTCCCAATGAAGAGAACATGTCTCACTGATAGCGCTTTATGTTGAAGTCTTTGGCATGGCAATGACATCTCACAAAGAGGTCTCAGCAACCCCATAATGTTTTGGCGATAGTAAGGAGATCTCGGCAAAGGAAAGAGAGCTTGACAAAAAGTCTCACCGAAAGTAGTGAGTCACCCTGACGGGAATTAGTTCGCCAAAAAGAAGAAAGTCGCCAAGATGTCTCGGCAACTGGCCAAGGCCTCACCGAGAGTAAGTGATATCACCCCAATGTTTTGCAGATGACCAGAAGTCTCATCGAAGAGGTATGAGAGGTATTGTCATAGGTCTCCCCAACTTGCTCATGGTCTTGTCCAAGGTTGGTGCCTTCACCGTAATGTATCAGCAAAGACATTTAGTCTCACCAACTGAGTGGGGGGCCTTGATATGTATGCCTTCGGCAAAATTCTTGCTGACAACAAAAAGGCCTCACTAAGAAAAGTACTTTGGCAAGCGGTCTTGCCGAAGTAAGGTGGTGTCCCTGACTCTAAAGGTTCTCGGCATGAGGATTGAGTTCTACAAGATGTCTCAGCGACCCGGGATGTCTTGGTGACAAGAAGGATGAAGAAGTTCAAGGAGCTCGCCAAGACAAAGTGTTTGACAAAAGCTCTCAGTGACCGCATGGAGTCTCATCGACAATAGAAAGACCTCATCGAGAGAGATCGACATTGGCATAAGGTCTTGCCAATATGAAGAAGTCTCCCCGGCAAAAAGAGAAGAGTTCGCTAGGAGGTTTGGTCGACAGGAGCATGTCTCAGCAAATGGGGAGAGATATTCGGTGTAACACGAGAGGCAAAGGGAAGTCTACAAGATGTCTCAGCAAATCAAGGTGGTCTTAGCGATGAAATGGGAATCAGTATGACCGATGGACTGCACCATGATGTCTTCTTGACTTTTCACGGTCTTGCCGAAGGAAGTAAAGAGCTCGGTGGAATGGAATACGTTCGGGGTGACATCAAAGGAGTCTCGCTGACAAGAGATGAAGGGTCTCGGTATAGCCTCTTTCTTTTGGTAAAACATCTCATCGACACTTGGATGTCTTGCCGAATGAAGAGGAGCTCGGGGAGATATCGAAATGGACTCGGTGAAAGAGCAAACCTTGGTGTGAGGTCTGGGTGAACCAAGGGGGTCTCGTCGACAAAAGGGAGCTCACCAAGGAGTAATCTCAATGAAGTAAATGAAGCCTTCAGTGTAACATTTTGAGCTCACTAAGAGGTCTCGGCAACATTGGAAGGCCTTTGGGACATAGGAAGCATCATCGGCAAAGGTCTCACCAACCAGTGAAGCCTCCTGAAATGAAAGAAGTTCGCCAAAGGAAAGGGAATTGTACATGATGTCTGGATGATAAAGAAAGTCATGCCGACTGAAAGACCCTCACCAAAGCAAAGCGCCTTTGGTATGATGTCTCACTAATTGGCGAGAATCTCATCAAATAGAGGAGAGCTTGGGTAGATAGGAGTTCGGTATGATGTCTTCCCGACCAATGGGAGTCACACCGAAGGAGACCTAGAGCTTAGTGGAATAAAATGTCTCAGGGTAACATCGATAATGTCTCACTAAAGGAAATGTAGAGCCTGACAGAGTAAAATGCATTCGGGGAGACTCATAAACAAGGTCTTACATTTGGTAGGATGTCTTACTGACATAATGTGGTCTCAGCAATGGGAGGCGATATTGGCATAACTAATGACTCGCTATGACATCTCTCCGATGAGGGTTTCTCTTGCTGAAGTGAAGTAAAGGAAGACCTTGTTGAGAGTCCTACCTTCCCAATAGGGACTCAACAAAGAATTTGGAGCTCGAGGAGAAGGATCCCTTTGCCATAGGGTCTCACTAACCAGTGAAGCCTCTCAAAATCGATGCCTTCGCTAAGGAATAGAGAATTTTTCATGATGTCTCAACAACAGAATTGTGTCTTGTCGATGGTTTTAGTGATATCAACATAACCAATGGGCTCAATAGGAACTCTCGTCGACTGTCACATGCTATGCTGATGGTTTTAGAGGGCATAATCACATTGTTGAGACACTTTTAGTGTCTCACCGAGATGCGATTCTTTTCAAAAGAGTTTTGACCGCCTGTAGAGTCTGCATGGAATACGCTCAACCAACCAGGGGGAGCTGAGGTGAGCCATGGCAGTTTGACCAGGATCAAGAACATCAATAGAAAGTGAATGCAATGCATATCTATTATGAGCTCAAAGAATTCAAAGCCTCCAGCTGAAGTAGTTCCAGGATGACACAAGATCATAAATGAATGCGGTGGTTATTGAAAGATCAGGAGGCATCTCCAGGGATGAGTCTTCACTGACATGGACACACTGGGTTCTACATTAAATTCAATCTAAAGATCTAGGGAAAAATCTACCCTAAAGGGACCGATATTTTGTAAGCCCTAAGTGGCTGACACAGTCTGATATATAAGGCATTTTTTGCATTTTTGTAAACAGTTTAGATTGTGCATTCAAAAGAGTTTTTGATTTTTATCAATCCTTTCTCGATAAAATGTATGTTTTGTAACTCAACTGGAATCCAGAATATAACACAGAGTTTACCTGGGAAGCTACTATTAATGTTTGTATTACTCTCATTTTTGTATTTTAGACTATGCAAGTTCTTAGTTGTGTTTTTCCTAAAATCTATATTCATACCTAAGGTTGTGAAATTCATCTTTCCTTCCTAAGATATGCATGTCGAGTGAGCCTGTTAAGAATAGTGCATGAGTTTAAAGGGGTTATGTTAAGTAAGTGAAAATGTTGTCTTTTGCTTTCCAGTGTATGTTCTTCCTATGTTTGTTACATGATTTCTTATTAACTCAGTGTATCACCATAGGAATAGTTCAGTTTAGTTTCATTATTTGTATGCATTCCTTCGCCTTTTACCTTCACAGAATTGCTAGTTTAGGTGATACCCAAAGGAAGTTGGCCTTCTCTAGAGGTTCATTTCAACTTCAAGTGACCCATAGCCTTGAAATGATCCCATGTTTCACCATAAAGCTTAGTTCTCATAACTTTGCATAGGGTGCATTTCTAGGTGACAATAGTTTCTGGCACGCCCGATGGGATTAAAATTATATTGAACAGCTGGTTTAGTATGCAACTCGCTACTCCCATGTTTTATAGAAGTCATTTGGCATACTTAGCAACTCCACAAAGAAGAACTCCAGAAATCAACACCTTCTACAGTTTATGAGAAAATTTCAGACAAGAGGAAGCTCAGATCCCTTCAAATATTTGCAGCTATCACCACCGAGAAGAAAAGGCAGAGCATAAAAAAAAATAGGAATAATAGTTATCTATTCTAGAAGAACTTAGTCTACTCCTCCATCAGTGGGATCTCATTTTGTTATACAAGTAAATCCAGTTCAACTACCTCCAATGGCCACTCCAAGGAATCAGCCATTTATCACTTTCAATTTTTGACAGTGCCTTAAATTTGGCACAGCACAATGACATCCCAATGGCAACCTTGAAGAGTCTGCCAATTTTTATAGGGGAAGACCAAACTACTCTGATTAAACACATGATAGATGTGGCTTCGTTATGTAAATTATATCACATAACTCAAAAGGATGTTGCAGTAAGGTTGTTAGATGCTTCACTAAAAGGAAGAGTTGTGCAATGGTATAAGGGCTTAGCAGTCAATTCAATTGCAACTTGGGATGAATTTGGAGACAAGTTGCATAAATAGTTTCAAGACAGGTCTAATAACTTGTCTCTATTAGAACAACTAACCACAATTAAGAGAGCCCCTCAAGAGCAGATGAACGAATTCAACTTTAGATTTCAAAGGACCTGGGATAGAATCCCTACGACAGTAAGACCACCTCTAGAGTATGCATTTCTATACTTCTTGAGGGCTCTTAACAGGGATATAGCTATTATGATACAATCAATGGGAGGGGTTTCTCTACTAGATGCCTTTGAAATAACCATTAGAGCTGAAAACAACTTAATACAAGCTGGTAAACTTGCTCCCAGTCTGCCAATGCCTGTATTTCTAGAGATACATGCAAGTATTCCCTTGTAAATACCTTCTTTTGCACCCTTTCCATCTATTCTAGCTATTACATAACACAAGAAAATATTGTCTCAAGTTCTCCAAATGAGTTGTAGGAGATAAAAAGTCTACTGTAGTCTTTTGGTAATAAACTTGTTAGTTTAGAAAAGTAGCAATCTTATAGTAGGCCTTATCAACTGCAGATTCCAGGTCAACAACAAGCATATCAGGGGAATAGACAACAGTATCAAGGTATTTACCAAGGCACCAAACAAAATGTTGCCACAAGGCCCTTTCAGCCTATAATCCAGCTCCAATTAGTGTTGTCAAAGAGTTGGTTCCTATCCAAAACAACTTAGCAATAGACTATGAGTGGTGCTACCATTGTAACCAGCCCCACAATGAAGCCATTTGCTCAAACAGACTGATCAACTAGGAACTTATGGTATAGAATGCTTCAAGTTCACAGCAAAGTGCGTGCAATGATGCATCTCCACCACACCAAGACCAATTTTTTAGTGATGCTACCTAACTTAATTGGCAAGGTGAGGAATTTTGTGGTTTGAATGTGGAAAATTCTCTAGTTGAAGGCAATACGAGGGAAAAGAAAAGAGCTTTAGTGCTTGATCAAGCAGCTGATAGAGGAGGTCCAGTGGATACAGAACCATCTACATCTCAAGTGACTCCTGTTTGGAAAAAAGAATCAGCAACTCTTAGTTAATGAGAAACCACACTTGCAAGCTGATCACACTGCGTAAAGGTACATCATAAAGTAAACCCAGTTGTACCCTTTAATATTCTTGATAGTATGAAAATGATAAATGTAACATTGTCTATGTGGGATTCATTAGTCATCCTTGGTCAAAAGGATATTCTATGCTCAACTCTATCAAATCTTAAGGTGTCAGATGAGTCTGAATCCCCAATAGTTCAAGTTAGGACTATGTTGACAAATAATACTCAGGGAAGTGATAAACAGCCCAGCAAAGAGGCAGGAAAAGAAGTCAAACCACATCCCTTTTACATGTCAGTGATTATTGGTAATAAGTTAGTTCATAACTGTATGGTAGATAGTGGAGCTAGTAGCTCTATGATGCCAAAGCAGATTACTGACAAGCTGGGTCTAAAATATCAGCCTTTAGAGAAAGGAGTAATCCAATTGGATGGTACCTCTATTAATACACTAGGCATCATTAAAGATTTGAGTCTTACCCTTCATGCTTGCCCTAATTTTGCAGTTTCCCAAGACGTATGTGTCATTGACCTTCCACCTTTCTTTTCCTTATGTTTATCAAGAGATTTTATAGCCAAGATAGGTGGTTATGTATTAGCTGATTGGTCACACATGCTATTTAGAACCAGATATGGAACTAAGGTTGCCATCAAATCTGAAAGGTTGGCTAAAGACCACATTGAGCCATATAATCCAAGCCCTATTAATGTTGTTCCCATTATTCCATACACAAATTGTCTTGTCTCAACTAATAGTGAGCTAGTTACAGCACAAGAGCTTCAATCGGAAGCTATTCCTGATGTACTGTTGCATGAGTGGGTAGTTGAAAAAGTGTTGGACAGTCCTAAGGAGCTCATTCAAGATGTTGGTATGGGTAACTATGTCATTCTTGAGCCTGGCGTAGAGATTCCAAGCCTAGAGAAAGGTACAAACCAGCTGCTGCAACCGCTAAGTGGACTCTGGGAGATGTTCTTCGATGATTCCAGGAGCAGGCATGGAGTAGGAGGAGGTGCAATGTTGATTTCTCCACACGGGGATAGGTATTAATTTGCATTCCATTTTTCTTTTGCATGTTCTAATAACACTACTGAGTATGAAGGCCTTGTTCAAGGTTTTGAATGGGCAAGGAAGAGAGGAATAGCCTGCTTGAAAGTATATGGGGACAACGAGCTAATTAGTAATCAAGTAAGAGGCCTGAATATTGTTAAAAATGATGCACTGAAGTCTTATAGAAACAAAGTGTTGAACATGCTTGAGGATTTTGATGCCTTTAACTTGGTGTCAATTCCAAGAAATCAGAACAAGCATATTGATAGGCTTGCAGCCATTGGGGCATAGTTTGATATTCCAGATGACATTAGAAAAGAGAAAGTGTAGCAGTATGTGAAGGTTGTGGTCAGACCGTCAATTCCTGATAACAACATTCGCTGGCAAGTCTTTGACAGTGATGAGCATATCCTTTCTTTCTTGCTTGAAGAAGATCAGTTCTCCATGGTGAATCAAGAAAAACTTAAGCAACAGTATGATGATCAAGTCATACAACTAAGGACAAATAAGTTGCCCAAAGGCCTTGTCACCTTGGAGTCAATTTTTAGTACTGATGATTAGTTTGAAAAGGGTAAAGTTGGCTTGCAAGTCAAGCAAGAGCATTATGAAGAACTGGAGATTTTTAAAGGTAAGCTCCTTAAGCTAGGAAAAATTTGTTCACATGAAGATAAACAATATTTTGTTTCTTTATGTCAAGAATTTTATGATGTCTTTGCTTGGGAATACTCAAATTTGAAAGGGTTTGATCCCCATATTGCTCAACACACAATTGAGTTAGAACCTAATGCTAAACTAGTAAGGCAGAAACAAAGGCCCTTGAATCCTAAGCTTGAGCCCTTAATGATTAAAGAGCTGACCAAATTAGTTGAGAGGGGTATCATCTTTCCTATTAAGCACACTTCATGGGTTTCTAACCTTGTGCCGGTTAGGAAGAAAAATGGTGAAATAAGACTTTGTGTAGATTTTAGGGACCTTAACCAATCATCTTTGAAGGACCACTACCCACTGCCCTCCATGGAACAAATTTGATAAGAAGTTGTTGGTTCTGAAATATTTTCCTTGTTAGATGGCTTTTCAGGCTATAATCAAGTGCTGGTTAAAGAAGAGGATCAGTTCAAAACCACTTTCACAACTAAGTGGGGCACCATGGCATACAAAAGGATGTCTTTTGGTTTATCCAATGCTAATGCCACATTTTAGAGGGGCATGGACATTGCATTTCAAAGTTTGATCAACAAGATTATACTAATTTACTTAGATGACATTACAGTCTATTCTAAGAATGTTGATGAACATTTGTTATATCTTAGGAAAGTTTTTGAAAAATGCAGAGAGTTTGGTATCTCTCTCAATCCAAAAAAGAGTATCTTTGCTATTCATGAAGGGAAATTATTAGGACACATAGTGTCAAAGCAGGAAATTACTATTGAACCTAAAAGAGTCAGAGCCATACTTGAGTTGCCATTACCAAATCATAAGAAGGGTCTGTAGAGATTTTTGAGCCAAATCAACTTTTTGAGAAGGTTCATCCCAAATGTTGCGAGCCTGTTATAGCCTTTGACAGCTATGTTAAAAAAGAATGCAGTTTTCAGTTGGACAAAAGATGCCAAGAACAGTTTTGAAGAAATTAAGGAGGCATTAGCATTTGCCCCAACATTGGTAAATCTAAATTTCTCCAAGGATTTCTTTTGTATGTTGTTGGCAGCACTAGTTCAATCTCTGCTATGTTGGTATAGAAAAATAGTTACAATTTAGAATAGCCCATAGCTTTCTTTAGCCAAATACTTGTTGATTACGAAGAGAGGTATTCATTTGTTGAGAAGCATGTTCTCTTCATGATTATAAACTTAAAGAAATTCAAGCCTCTAGTGTCAAACAATAAGATTCATATTCTGGTAGCACACTCAAGTCTAAAGGAGTTTTTGTTGAACAAAGACTTGAATGACAAAAGAGCAGGATGGATCACCAAGGTCATGGAGTATGATGTAGATATTAAGATCACCAAATTGGTTAGAGGTAAAGGTCTTTGTGAGTAGCTTGCTAAAGGATCAAGTAGTAAAAATAAATTAGAAAAGGATGATGTGCTTGCTAATACAAGTGAATTTCAGAATGCTCATGATGATGTGCATATGGGGATAACTAACTAGGTTCAAGATATGACCCAATTTCTACAAACTAGTGAATGCCCATTAAGACTAAACAGAGCTAAAAGAAGATACTTCAGACTGCAGTCCATACCATATGTATTGTTAAACAATGTTCTTTTCAAAAAGGATTTGAATGGTTTCCTATTAAGATGCATTAACAGTCATCAAATTGAGAAGGTACTTCATGAGTTTCATAATGGAGCTATAGGAGGTCACTTTGCCCCAAGAACTGCTACTTGGAAAATCATGAGTACTGGTTACTACTGGCCCAGCTTGTTCAAAGATGCATATTCCTGGTCAAGAAAGTGTATCAAATGTGCTTTATTCACAGGAAAGGAAAAGCTACCTTCTATGCATCTACATCCAATTCAAGTGGAGCATCCCTTCATGAGATGGGGTATTGATTTCATTGGGCCAATCAACCCACCATCTAGTGCTAGTCATAAGTGGGTGTTGACTGCTATAGACTATTTCACACGGTGGATAGAGGCAATAGCTTTAAAGAAGCAAAAGAATCTTTAGTTTTGAGATTTTATGAAGATATAGTCACCAAATTTGGAGTCCTTGACTCTATCATATCTGATAACACCCTTGCATTTGTGGGATTAAGACTAACTGATTGGGCTGTCAAACAAGGTATTCATTTGAGTACATCCTCAAATTATTATCCTCAAGGTAATGGTTTAGTTGAAAGCACAAATAAGAACCTCATCAAGATTATTAAAAGAACCATAGAGGATAATCAAAGGACCTGGCACATTAGTTTAAAGAATGCAATTTGGGTAGACAGTGACTCCTAAGAGGTTTTTTGCTAACTCACCATACTTGTTAGTCTATGACAGAGAGGCAAGATTACCCCTATCCATGGATCTTCCAGCTCTAGACATTGTACATCAGTTGGAAATGTTTGAGGAACAAGACCCAATGTCTGTGAGATAGGAAAAGCTCATGGAACTTGAAGAATTAAGGGACAAATAAATGAAGGATTTTGAATATCATCAGCTCCAAACAAAGAAAACATTTGATAAAAGGGCTAC
>VDFB02147712.1:0-27500 GCA_007258455.2 Sequoia sempervirens | reverse complement strand
TTTGTTTTGACCATGCTTTGATGCGGGGCACGGTTGACCATCCTAGGGATGGCCAGGGGACTTCTAGGATGGCTAACTGTCCCGAGGACAGCCAGTGGACTCCTAGAAGTCCTCTGGCCGTCCCCAAGTCCCCTGGCCGTCCTCGTCCCCTGTCCATTGGCCGTCCCCAAGTCCCATGGCTGTCCCCGGGACTGGTCAGCCGTCCCCCATCTGGTCATCGGCGTCCCCCCGTTTCAGAGACATTTCCTAAAAATTTTGAAAAAGGGGGGACGGTCCCCTGCCATCCCCCAGTACCCAGGACGGGGGATTTTTTTTGGGGGGGGAGGGGGACACATCCCCGGGTATCCCTGATATATACATATATATAGAGAGAGAGAGAGAGATATATATATATAGAGAGAGAGAGAGAGAAAGAGAGAGATACACTTACATATGCACGAGCATGCATATATATGCATCCATACACATTGTAAATGAAAATCATAGTTCCACGAAGTTTCAGGGACGAGGAGACCAAGGGCCTAAGTTTGCGAGCAACGTGAGGATGGTGGGGGGCGGTGGCAAGGTGGCGGCACTAAAATACATATAGTACTTGAAAAAATACTTATAAAAAAATGTACAAGAATTAAAAATGAGACTTTGGCAAACTAGTTTTAAACATTTGAATTTTTAAGTGAACATTAACTTGGTGTCACTCCTCTTCTTGCTCCTCAACCCACTTGCTCTTCATTCTCACTCTTTCACCTTACACTTACAGCTCTCAATCTCACACTCACGCTATTAGCTTCTTCTTGATTTGTTTTTGTGAATGAAAACGAGGATAGGAGATAGTTTTATAGAGTTTGTGGGATGTGGGTGGAGCTCATAGGCCATTAGGGTTCAGCCTTAGGCACAGAGTTTAAAGAAAATTTGATATGTTTTAAAAAATTGTTTTTTGGTTGTATGGTCGAAGGAGACTCCTAGCGTCCCCAAGACAATCAAGAGACTCCTAGGAGTCTCCTGAATGTCTGAAGGATGCCTCGGTGTCCCTAATGTCTTGGCGGCATTTTGAAGACAACAACACTGGTGGCTAAGCAACAATGGGACGTCAATAGTTTCATTTTTCCTTTTGGTGCACCAAGTCCAAATGTTTCAATAATAATTGTTCCTTTAATGCTCTAACTAAAGAGTACTTGTCAAATGGTTCACATGCCTTCTCTCTGCTTCCAATTTTTGCATATATGTCTACCAAGATAATTGCAACTACAACATGAGATAAATCTCTATTTATGTATGTGTATGTGTATGTGTATGTGTATGTGTATGTGTATGTGTATGTGTATGTGTATGTATGCATATGTATAGATATACATATGTATGTGTATGTGTATGTATGTATGTACTATGCATATATATGCATATGCATATATGCACATGCATATATGCATACACATATATGTATACATGCATATATATATATATGCACACACATATATATACACATACATATACATATATACACATACATATATATACACATACATATAAACATATATACACATACATATACACATATATACACGCACATACATATATCTGCACATGCATATACATCTTTACACCTGCCAATTGCATTTGCTTGAAAGTTACTAAAGCCTTTTCAACAAATGCATTTTGTGCATATCCTGCAATCATTTCCCTCCATGAGATGACATCTATTTCAGGCATTATGTCAACTAGTTCATGTGTCGTCTCTATGCTTCCAATTTTTGCATACATGTCTACCAGGGTGATTGCAACTGCAACATCTGATATTAAGTGTGTGTGCACATGCATGTGTGGGTATACATACATACATATATAGCTAGATAGATCTATGTGGGTATACACATACGTATATAGATAGATAGATCTAGATAGATTAATATGTATGCATACATACATACATATGCACATCCACATACATCCACATACATCCACATACATACATATATATATATATATATTTTACACAAATATCGCCTGCCAATTGCATTTGCTTGAAAGTTTCAACAAATCCATTTTGTGCATATCCTGCAATCATTGCATTCCATTAGTTGACATCTCTTTGAGGCATTCTATCAAAGAATTTGTGTGCCTTCTCTACGTTGCCAATTTTCACATATATGTCCACCAAGGCAATTATAACAACAAAATCTGACACATACACACACATACATAATCTGTGTGGGCATGAATACATACATATATAGATAGATCTAGATAGATTAACATATATGCATACATACATACATATGCACATCCACATATATCCATATATATATATATATATATATATATAATTTACACAAATATCGCCTGCCAATTGCATTTGCTTGAAAGTTTCAACAAATCCATTTTGTGCATATCCTGCAATCATTGCAGGAGATCTGATCTGGAGAAGAGTTCGGAGACAAACTAAGTTGTTGGTCTCGGTCCCATAGACTGTTTAGTCTCGTGGACGTCATTAAAATCGTTCATTCATTCATTCATTGCATTCCATTAGTTGACATCTCTCTGAGGCATTCTATCAAAGAATTTGTGTGCCTTCTCTACGTTGCCAATTTTCACATATATGTCTACCAAGGCAATTATAACAACAAAATCTGGCATACACACACACACATACATATACAGTGGAATTTGGCTTTACACCAGCCACTCACATTTGCCTCAAAGTTTCTAAAGCCTTTTCAACAAATACATTTTGTACATATCTTAAAATCATTGCATTCCATGAGATAACATCTCTTTGAGCAGTTCATGTACCTTCTCTATATCTATATGTATGTCTCTGTGTATATATATATCTTCTATCCACATCCATACTTGTATATACACATACATATACATATATCTAAATACACAAAAACAGTGGAATTTGGCTTTACACCTACCAAATGCATTTGCTTGAAAGTTTCTTAAGCCTTTTCAACAAATTTTGTGCATGTCCAGCAATCATTGCATTCCATGAGATGACATCTCTTTGAGGCATTCTGTCAAACAGTTTGCATGCCTTCTGTGTGTTTTCAATTTTCACATACACGTCTACCAGGGTCCTTACAACATCTGATATATATCTCTATGTATGTATATGTATTTGTAAATTTTACATACATGCATATAGATAGATAGATAGATAGACAGATAAATTCTTTGCTTCCTCATTTTGCATGCATGTCTACCAGGGCAATTGCAACAACAATATCTGACACACACATATACATATACATACATACATACACATATATACATGCACACACCAGACTCTTAGGAATTCCCCCCAAACTCTTGGTAATGAATCTACACCTGACATTGTTCAACTATTTGAGCTCCTTCAGTGAAGGCCATTGTATTAAGACATTCCATCAAAGTCGGCCCAAAACTAAATGGGAATTAGCATGGGTATACAAATTTCACCATTACAAGTATATGTACTTATATTCATACAAAGATGTATTTATATATATATTATATATAGAGAGAGAATGTGAGAGAGATTTGCATGCTTGTCTGTATGTATGTGTATCTCTCTGTCTCTCTCTCTCTATATTCATATTCCTCAGAGTATGTATATATACATATACATATATGTATATGTATATTGTAACATCCTACTGATCTACGGTTAAGAAAGGTTAACTGGTAACTACCTTCAGCTGAATTTAACTAATTGTTCTTCAAGGGATCAGGAGTTTACCAATGTTTCTAACTGATTTTTCAAAAACAGTTTCAAATTATCAAGAATAAATAACTACCATTCTAGGGTTTACATGCAACGGTTATCCAAATTTTCTACTTCTAACTTGCAGAATTCAACTAAGCAGTATAATTTAACAATAACTAACATGTAACGATAATTTCAGCTAAAAGGACATTGCTCAAAATTCAAGATGAATATTATTTCAACAAATAGTAAACATTTAGATCTTTGTACCTGGAAATAGAGCGAGAAGAAAGATTTTGCATTTAACACCATCTTCATTGGCAATACTGATCAGAAAGGAAAATAAATCATCATCAAGGGCTTTACCGCCCAACCAAGACCTGCTGGTCTCCCGAGTTTCTTCAACTGAAGAACCCGCCCTTCACGAGGTCAATTAACAAAGATCCATTGTTATCAGTTCTCTGAGCCTGATGTCCACGAACCTATACCACTGATCGATCCTTCCTCTATAGGTACCTCCTATCAGAAGAATCATCCTGATCAGGGTATATCTGGCCATGGAAGCTGACATTGCCAAACGGGCATCTACCTTGGCCAAGGATTTTTCTATTAATTATTTGTGGCATCATTGTGCCGTCAGCACGCATCCTTGCTCATTAAGTTTACCTTAGGTATGTTTCAGATTTCTATATTCAAGAACATCAAATATTCAAGTTCAAGTTCTTACTGTTGTTAATAATCTCATTGGTTCAAATAAGAATTTTATCGATTATCCTTCAGAAAGAGATAATGTTCAAATCTGAAAGAAATACCCTACTAGTCTTCGTGATAGTCCAGGATTAGGGTTTTATGTTTGTAATAAAATTGTTCCAGATTTATATAAAGAAAATATATATAGTCTCAGCTAAATTTTGTTCTGGAGAACCATTCAGATCATCAAGAAAATTAAGATTAAGATGCACGCAGGAAACAGTTACCACTTCATGGAATTGACGACTGCTTTACCAGACTTAAGACGCAGGGAGCTCCCTTGGCCATCACTATTGGATGAAGATAGTGTGGGGGTAACAAAAATTGCAAAGAGAAAACGCTGTTTCAAGTTCTCACTATGGAACTAAGATCCTGGCTAAGGAAAGAATAGACGGCATCCTTGATCATGACAAGGGTTCGGGTCAGACTTGGACTGACAACAAAATATGTAACCAAAGAGCTCAAGTCGAGTCAAGATTGAGGAAATGATCAATATAATCTATAAAGAAGATCAACGCGAATTAATCACATATTCGACCATTATGCAGAAGAAATTATTTAAACAAAAATACCACGCATGAGAGTTGAAAGAGAAATTTGGATATGCACATGCCTGAAAGAGTTATTTGATGTTGCCACTGGCCCGTATCCTGCCTTGCTCGCTTCCCGAAAGCGAATCGCGAGCCACCGGAGATTTCCTTGGAGGAATAGAAGAAGAGAAAGGCGTTGGAGATTTCCTTCGCTTCAGACAAATTTTCCCCACCCGATTCTAGCAGAAAGAACACACAGAACACAGGAAATGACCGAACCCTAACCTTGGCGGAAGATTTTTGGTATTTCAAAAGACGAAGGCCAAAAAGAAAAAGACGAAAGTTCAGATGGAATGCCTTTTCCCAGAGGAGATTGATGTTTAAATGGATGCCCTTTCGCATTCCCCATCGTGCCTTCTTGAATGCAGACGTTATCATGCAAACCGATGCCCTGGAGATGCGTTTCAGGTTTCCATACATTGGCTCTCTATCTCTCTTTACCCCTGCGCCAAATACTACTCATGCGTTTTCTTCTATTTAGCCGCTTACAATATTTCGCCTTCCTTAGATTCGGGTTTTACTTTTATTTTTAAGTCTTTAAAAGTTGTCATCATAATATTTATAATTCCTTATAAAGTGAAAATATTAAAAGTTTTCTTTTCAAGGTTTATTATTTATTATTTATTTTACCAAGGCCAAGATCCTTTTGAGACCTCGTTTGCTTCCCAGAGTTTGATAACAATCGGATCCTTGTCAACCGTGTCCTCTCCCTGATGACGGTCCCTTTTCTTTTCTTGCGTCGATGGTCCTGCAATCACTTGACACCAAAAGCCAGAGTTAGACTATTCTTAACATATTGCTTCTCATTGATATACGTAACAACATCATCTATAGTTGTATTTACGCAATTAAATAATCATCCATCATTTCATTCATTTGCCAAGAGATAAAATAAACTAGAACAATAATTAAATCCTTTAATTCATATTCATAAGAAGGATAATGTTTCAATAACGGAAATAACGACCATGTCATCAATACCATAACTTATTAAGTTCTAGGGGGGGTTGTGACATACTCCTCCCCTTATGAATCATCGTCCTCGATGATTACTTATTTAGATAATCAAGTTCTAAAATCAAAATTTCATATGGTTTGAAATAAATAAGGAAAATTCCGAAGGACTTCATCATAGTCCTCCCAGGTGGCATTCTCTTCTGAGTACTGGTCCCACTGGACCTTACATTGAACCACCTCTCGATTACGTAAGTGCAACTTACGCGTTTCGAGCACTCGAATTGGTTCTAAAGTAATCACCCCTGGATCCTGCACCTGCAAAGATTTCCAGTCAATCATATGTTCAAAATTTGCAAAATATTTCTTAAGGTAAGATACATGAAACACATTGTGCAATCGGGCGAGAGCTGGTGGTAGAGCAATTCTGTAAGCAACAGGATTGATAACTTCCAGTACTTCAAAAGGTCCCACATATCTTGGGGCTAGCTTGGAAGTCTTTCCAAATCTAATAGAGCTTTTATGAGGTTTGACATGCAAAAGAACTTTGTCTCCCACAACGAATTGTCTAGGAATTCTCTTTGCATCAGCATAACTCTTTTGGCGATCATTAGCTTCTTTCAACCTTTGCCTAATTAGCTTGACCTGTTCTTCCATTTCTTGGAGCATCTCTGGTCCTAAAATGACCCTGTCTTCTAATCTATTCCAACTGATAGGGGTCCTGCATTTTCTGCCATATAGAGCTTCAAATGGTGCCATTTTGATAGCTGACTGATATGAATTATTGTAGGCAAATTCTACCAAGGGTAAATATTCCTCCCACTTATGTTGCTGATCCATACAATACATTCTCAGTAGGTCTTCTAAGATCTGATTAACCCTTTCGGTTTGGCCATCCGTTTCAGGATGATAAGCTGTGCTGATATTTAGTTGTGTCCCTAATGCAGAAAATAATGTCTGCCAAAATCTAGATGTTATTCTAGCATCTCTGTCAGAAATGATTTTCTCTGGTACACCATGTAGACGAAATATTTCTTGCACAAATTTCCGCGCAACTATAGAAGCCCCATCTGTCAAATTTCCTGGTATGAAATGTGCCACTTTGGTGAGTCGGTCTACTACCACTAGTATAGTGTTATGTCTATTTCTTGTCATTGGCAACCCTTGTACAAAATCCATACTGATAATTTGCCACTTCCAATCTGGTATACTATGGGGTTGTAATAACCCTGCTGGATGTTGATGTTCAGCTTTAACCCTCTGACATTCGAAGCATCCTGCGACAAACCTAGCTGCATCCTTCTTCATTCCCTTCCAAAAATATAGAGGTTTCACATCTGCCAACATTTTGGTTATTCCGGGATGGCCTGAGTACGGTGCGGTGTGAATTTCTCTCCAAATGGTTTTCCTTAATTCTGATGAGTCTGGAATGTACATCCTGCCTTTAAATCTCAAAAGTCCATCTTCTTCTATCTGGAATCCCTCATAATTAGGGTCCTGAGAGTTTGCCAGGAGGGCTTCTCGTATTTGATTATAGTAGGTATCCTCTTTTAGTTTTTGCAGAACTTGCGTTTTGAAGTCGGTGTGGATAGTTGCCATAGCAGATATGTGTCTTCGCCGACTTAGGGCATCAGCTACTTTGTTCTCCTTGCCCTTTATATAGCTAATCTCGAAGTCATAGTCGGATATCAATTCCATCCATCTTCTTTGTCGTGCATTTAGGTTAGGCTGAGTAAATAGGTATTTCAACCCTTGATGATCAGACTTAAGCTCAAATGTCTTTCCCAGTAAATAATGTCGCCACATTTGTAGGGCATGTACTATCGCTGCTAGCTCGAGGTCATGCGGTGCGTAATTCTGTTCGTACTGTTTCAGCTTCCTAGATTCATAGGCCACCACCTTTCCTTCCTGCATTAATACTCCTCCTAGTCCATCTCCAGACGCATCTGTTATTACTACAAATTGTCCATTCGGATCAGGTACGATTAAGATTGGTGCAGTCGTCAATCTTTCCTTCAAGGTGTCAAATGCTTCCTGGCACTTCGCTGTCCATTCGAACCTTTTTCCTTTTCTTTGGAGAGACGTGATGGGATGGGCGATTCTAGAAAAATCTTTGACATATCTCCGATAATATCCTGCCAATCCCATAAAGCTTCTGACCTCATGAACATTTTTAGGTTCTGGCCAACTCTCAATTGCTTCTATTTTTGCTGGGTCTACTGCGATTCCCTTAGCAGAGATTATATGCCCTAGGTACTGCACTTCTTTCTGGAAGAAGGTACATTTCGATAGTTTCCCATAAAGTTTATTCTCTCTTAGCCGCTGAAGAACTATTTGAAGGTGTCGAAGATGCTCTTCCTCATTTTTAGAATAGATGAGTATATCATCAAGAAAAACCAATACAAATTTATCTAGACAATCTCGGAATATGCTGTTCATCAGATTCATAAATGCAGCCGGAGCATTGGTAAGTCCAAAAGGCAGTACTGTAAACTCGTAATGTCCATATCTGGTTCGGAAAGCCGTTTTATGAACATCTTCCTCTTTTAGCCTGAGTTGATGGTACCCTGATCTTAGGTCTATCTTGGAGAACACTGCTGCCCCTTTCATCTGATCAAATAGGTCGTCTATACGAGGTAGAGGGTATTTATTTCGGATGGTAAGCTTGTTCAGCATCCTATAATCTATACACAGGCGAAGAGTTCCATCCTTTTTCTTCACAAATATGACTGGAGCACCCCAAGGTGAAACACTGGGTCGTATTAAACCTTTATCCAACAATTCCTGTAATTGAGTTTTTAGCTCCATCAACTCCACAGTAGTCATCCGATAGGGTGCCTTAGAGACTGGTTCGGCTCCCGGAACCAAGTCGATGGTGAAGTCAAACACTCTTCTAGGTGGTAACCCAGGCAGCTCTTCAGGAAACACGTCTTGGTATTCCCGAAGGTAGGGATACTTATTAGCAAAAGTTTCTTCTTTGAAATCAATTTCCATTTCCCCTTTCTGACTCTGGGCTTGCATTATCATATCATCATGGTATGTACTTTCTTTATATTCCCTAACTTCTTCCATTTTGACCGCAAATATTTGGCATCCCTTCCTCTTGTTTCTTTTGAGTTGCATGGCTGATATTTGTCGTGTCTTGACTTCTCGTTGTACCCCATGTATTTTTGCAGAATTTCCCAAATCATCCATACATTCTACAATTTTGGTATAACAATCTACCCTTGCCCTGTGCTCCCTTAGCCAATTCATCCCAAGGATTATATCGTAGGATCCTAGAGGTGCTACGTACAGGTTAACCTCTGTAGTGAAGCCTGGAAGTTCCACCCTAGCTTCAAACAGACACTGCTCTACCCGAGCTCTCGTCTGATTAGCGTATTCTACTACCCAAGAGTTAGCCATGTACCCAGTTCTTTTTGGAAATTTATACAATATCTTGGGTGATATAAAACTTTCTGTGGCTCCTGTATCAATTAAGATGGTTACGGGGTTTCCATATAGCATACCTGGAGTCTCTATAGGGGTAGCTTGATACTCAGCTTGACGATTGTCAACTGCGGCATGAATTCGTTGTTGAAAGGCCGTTTGTTGAGGTGGTAAGGGCTTTCGCTGTTGCTGTCCTTGCGGGTTCTTGAGCGGACACTGGTTGGCGTAATGCTCGCCTCCACAATTAAAACATCCTCCTGGTGGTCCTTTCTTTTCGGATCCCTTATTGACAGTGTTTTCATCCTTCTTGCCATTATTATTGAAATTGTTCCTTTTGTCTCTTTTGGTTTCAAATCTGTTATGGTTATGACCCTTCTTTTTGAAATTTTGATGTGACGGTTCCCACTTGCCTTTGTTGCGCTTCTTGTCCCGAAAAGAATCATCTTTCTTTAGCCTCTGTTCTTGTCTAACTGCCTTTTCATAGGCCTCATCCATTGTTCGTGGGGCCAGAACATCTACTTGACCTCCTATCCGATTATTCAATCCCATTATAAACTTCCGAACTCGAAAGTTTTCATCTTGCTGATACAGGGGAACATACTTCAACAGACGAGTGAACTTCTCCCAATATTCATTAACTGATAGGACTCCCTGCCTCAAATTCTCAAAGTCTAGCAACTTTTGGTCATAATATGTCTGCGGAAGCCATCTTTGACGAAATAATCGTACAAACTGCTCCCACGACACCTCGGCTGCTGCCATATCCATTTCCGCCCTTTTGTTTTCCCACCAGGTGGCAGCCTCTCCTGCCAACTGATAGGCCGCCCAAGCTGCTTTTGAATTATCCGAGTAATCTCTCAACTCAAAGTATTTTTCCATCTCCGTCAACCACGCCTCTGCGGAATCACCCGTTACAGAGCCCTCAAACTTAGGGGGTTTGATTTTCTTCATATCCTGGGCTAATTCATCAGCCAATTTATTTTTCTTGTTTTCTAGTGTCAAGGTTTTCGAAGTTTCCCCTTGCTGTTCGCTTTGGTTTTCCGTTCTCTCATCACTTGCCACGTGATGCCCTTCCACTTTTCTTTCCAAGTTAGCTAACCGATTCTGGGTTGCATTCATCAAGGCTAATAATTGGTCCAGTTTAGCCATGGGGTTATCATTTTGGTCCTCTCTTATCCCATTTCCAGGATTTTCCATTATGATGATATCCTGAAGATACATTAATGACTCTAATTAGTCTTATTGTTTATTTATTTTAGACTTGATTATTTGCACAACTCATCTAGTTTTTCCTGACATCAAGACACATTTGCATTTTTAAAAGTAATTTTACAAAATTCGGTTGATGCAAGCAAAAATTTGTATTTATTGCTTAAATATGGATCATCACGTCCTGTGCTTGATCCTTACAAAAAATTTTTCTATCACATCATGTGATTTACTTATACAAAATTCTCTATCGCATCCTGCGATAATTCTTTTATTTTAAAATAGTACAAAATTTCCATCATTCCGATGGTAGATTCCTTATAAAGATTACAAAATGTTTAGTATTCCCATACTAGTCTCAGTTCCATGATTAAGGTTCAGTTTCACTAGCTCGGTTGGACTTCTCTTGATCATGAAGTCCGATGTGCGGAAGAGGTCTGTAACCCGAGGTTGGAGTTGTCTCAAGTTGGGTTTTCAGTTGAGCATACTTCTCGGTGTTGGTTTTGATCATTTCAACCAATATTTTGACTTTCAGTTTTTCTTTTCTCAAGGCCGTCCATTTCTTCCTCTCCTTACGGAGTCTTTTTAGGGCTTCAGCCATCGTTTCAGTATCCGATGGGAGAGAACAGTCTGAATAGTCGTAAGATAATCTGATCTTCCACATACGGATAGATATCGGGTCACGGACCTTCTTCCGAGGTGTTTGTCGTATCAACACCATCCTGGAACAACATCAACAATTGTTTTAGTTCCCTAAATCTGCATGCTGAGCCCGAGGTTCAGTGGCGAACCCGGTTGCTCTGATACCATGTGTAACATCCTACTGATCTACGGTTAAGAAAGGTTAACTGGTAACTACCTTCAGCTGAATTTAACTAATTGTTCTTCAAGGGATCAGGAGTTTACCAATGTTTCTAACTGATTTTTCAAAAACAGTTTCAAATTATCAAGAATAAATAACTACCATTCTAGGGTTTACATGCAACGGTTATCCAAATTTTCTACTTCTAACTTGCAGAATTCAACTAAGCAGTATAATTTAACAATAACTAACATGTAACGATAATTTCAGCTAAAAGGACATTGCTCAAAATTCAAGATGAATATTATTTCAACAAATAGTAAACATTTAGATCTTTGTACCTGGAAATAGAGCGAGAAGAAAGATTTTGCATTTAACACCATCTTCATTGGCAATACTGATCAGAAAGGAAAAGAAATCATCATCAGGGGCTTTACCGCCCAACCAAGACCTGCTGGTCTCCCGAGTTTCTTCAACTGAAGAACCCGCCCTTCACGAGGTCAATTAACAAAGATCCATTGTTATCAGTTCTCTGAGCCTGATGTCCACGAACCTATACCACTGATCGATCCTTCCTCTATAGGTACCTCCTATCAGAAGAATCATCCTGATCAGGGTATATCTGGCCATGGAAGCTGACATTGCCAAACGGGCATCTACCTTGGCCAAGGATTTTTCTATTAATTATTTGTGGCATCATTGTGCCGTCAGCACGCATCCTTGCTCATTAAGTTTACCTTAGGTATGTTTCAGATTTCTATATTCAAGAACATCAAATATTCAAGTTCAAGTTCTTACTGTTGTTAATAATCTCATTGGTTCAAATAAGAATTTTATCGATTATCCTTCAGAAAGAGATAATGTTCAAATCTGAAAGAAATACCCTACTAGTCTTCGTGATAGTCCAGGATTAGGGTTTTATGTTTGTAATAAAATTGTTCCAGATTTATATAAAGAAAATATATATAGTCTCAGCTAAATTTTGTTCTGGAGAACCATTCAGATCATCAAGAAAATTAAGATTAAGATGCACGCAGGAAACAGTTACCACTTCATGGAATTGACGACTGCTTTACCAGACTTAAGACGCAGGGAGCTCCCTTGGCCATCACTATTGGATGAAGATAGTGTGGGGGTAACAAAAATTGCAAAGAGAAAACGCTGTTTCAAGTTCTCACTATGGAACTAAGATCCTGGCTAAGGAAAGAATAGACGGCATCCTTGATCATGACAAGGGTTCGGGTCAGACTTGGACTGACAACAAAATATGTAACCAAAGAGCTCAAGTCGAGTCAAGATTGAGGAAATGATCAATATAATCTATAAAGAAGATCAACGCGAATTAATCACATATTCGACCATTATGCAGAAGAAATTATTTAAACAAAAATACCACGCATGAGAGTTGAAAGAGAAATTTGGATATGCACGTGCCTGAAAGAGTTATTTGATGTTGCCACTGGCCCGTATCCTGCCTTGCTCGCTTCCCGAAAGCGAATCGCGAGCCACCGGAGATTTCCTTGGAGGAATAGAAGAAGAGAAAGGCGTTGGAGATTTCCTTCGCTTCAGACAAATTTTCCCCACCCGATTCTAGCAGAAAGAACACACAGAACACAGGAAATGACCGAACCCTAACCTTGGCGGAAGATTTTTGGTATTTCAAAAGACGAAGGCCAAAAAGAAAAAGACGAAAGTTCAGATGGAATGCCTTTTCCCAGAGGAGATCGATGTTTAAATGGATGCCCTTTCGCATTCCCCATCGTGCCTTCTTGAATGCAGACGTTATCATGCAAACCGATGCCCTGGAGATGCGTTTCAGGTTTCCATACATTGGCTCTCTATCTCTCTTTACCCCTGCGCCAAATACTACTCATGCGTTTTCTTCTATTTAGCCGCTTACAATATTTCGCCTTCCTTAGATTCGGGTTTTACTTTTATTTTTAAGTCTTTAAAAGTTGTCATCATAATATTTATAATTCCTTATAAAGTGAAAATATTAAAAGTTTTCTTTTCAAGGTTTATTATTTATTATTTATTTTACCAAGGCCAAGATCCTTTTGAGACCTCGTTTGCTTCCCAGAGTTTGATAACAATCGGATCCTTGTCAACCGTGTCCTCTCCCTGATGACGGTCCCTTTTCTTTTCTTGCGTCGATGGTCCTGCAATCACTTGACACCAAAAGCCAGAGTTAGACTATTCTTAACATATTGCTTCTCATTGATATACGTAACAACATCATCTATAGTTGTATTTACGCAATTAAATAATCATCCATCATTTCATTCATTTGCCAAGAGATAAAATAAACTAGAACAATAATTAAATCCTTTAATTCATATTCATAAGAAGGATAATGTTTCAATAACGGAAATAACGACCATGTCATCAATACCATAACTTATTAAGTTCTAGGGGTTGTGACATATATGTATGCATATTCATACATATTCATACATATACATATACATATCTATGTATATATACATATATAGAGATAAATATATATAGATAGACACACATGCATATGCACAAGCATATATATATATATACATATGTACACACACACACATATATATGTATATGTATATAAATATAGAGATAGATACACACAAGCATGCATATATATACATCTATCTCTATATATTCATATATATGTGTATATATTCATATATATACATATACATATATAGAGATAGAGATATTAATATATATATATATAGAGAGAGAGAGAGATACACATACATATGCACAAGCATGCATATATATGCATCCATACACATTGTAAATAGTTCTACGAAGTTTCCTAACGAGGGGATGCAGAGATGTGGGGATGAGTTTTGGGGACGAGGAGACCAAGGTCCTAGGTTTGGGAGCAACGTGGGGATCGTGGGAGGTTGGTGGCAAGGTGGCAGCACTAAAATACATATAGTACTTGAAAAAATACTTATAAAAAGATGTATAAGAATTAAAAATGAAACTTTGGCAAAATAGTTTTAAACATTTGAATTTTTAAGTGAACATTAACTCGGTGTCACTCCTCTTCTTGCTCCTCAACCCACTTGCTCTTTGTTCTTACTCTTTCACCTTACACTTAGAGCTCTCACTCTCACACTCATGCTATTAGCTTCTTGTTGATTTGTTTTTGTGAATGAAAATGAGGATAGGAGTTAGTTTTATAGAGTTTGTGGGACTTGGGTGGAGCCCATAGGCCATTAGGGTTCAGCCTAAGGCACAGAGTTTAAAGAAAATTTGATATGTTTTATAAAATTGTTTTTTGGTTGTCTAGTTTAAGGAGACTCCTAGCACAACCCCCAGAGAATCCACAAGGGGCGGTTAAGCCATGTCATGAACCTAAGCACTGTGCTGCACAGCACAAGGAGTCCAATGGCGCACACCTTGAAACAACCCCCCCCCAAGGCAAGCGAAGTGTTCAAACTCGTGGCCCAAGCTTTGATACCAACTATTCCATAGGCAATTGTCATTGCACCAAAAGATTGAGCCTGTTAATCCCCAATACAACCACTAGTGTTAATGAATCCACAGAAGGTCGTCAAACCATGTCACGAACCCGAGCACCGCGTTGCACAGCACAAAGAGACCAAGGGCGCACACCTTGCAACACTAAATATGTGGCTAAGGATAGGTAAATGCTAGGGGAATGAACCCAACTTTGCACAATATTGCAACATCTGAATATGTACATGTAGCAAGACATTTCCTAAAAATGTGCACAAAACTATATGGAAAATGGCATGGGTATGCTAATTTCAACATTACAGATAAATACATACAAATGCATGTGCTCAAATACATGCATATATATATAGGATAAACATGTCAAAATAAAACCAAAACAAAGGGGAAATTTGCTAGGCATGCATTTTTCACTGTACATATATGTACATACATGAGTCCAAAACAAAGGGGAAAACTGTAAAGGTAGGCATTTTTCTCCATTACAATACATACACATCAATGGCTCTGGTACATACACGTGTGGGTGGAAGAACATATATAGGTGCATAGACACCAAGCCTGGAAATTGACAGCTTGTGGCCTATTTATGTTAGTTTTGCCCATATTTTATAGTCTAAATTGAAGAGCGGCCATAAATGTATTGATGCACAGATGTAAGACCTGGAGATTGAAGGTCTGTGGCCTATTTTGTTAGATATTGCCATATTTTACAGTCTAAATTGAAGAGAGGCCATAGATGTGTACATGTAATAATTTTTTGTTAGATTTGGCAATATTTGACAATCTAAATTCAAGAAAGGCTATAGATGTATACAAGTAACCAACTTTCATTAATTTGATACAGATTCATTTAAATGTAGTTATTGATATTTAACATGAGTAACCTCAACATTTAAAACATTATTATGACCATATTAAATATTAAATAAATGATATATATTTGTATTGAAAATAAATGATTTCACTAAAATTTACATAGCATAATTAATTACCATGAGAATATGCCATTTATAGACTTGTTCTTTCATTAAGGACAATTTTTCTTATATATATTCTTTTAAATATTTATATGTAAATTTAATAAAAATAAATTTTAATTTTAAAATTTCTATTATTTGATGTTTTTAATTAGTTAATATTAATACAACTTGATGCCACCATAAACAATTTTTTATTTGACAGGCATGGTTAGTTTGAAGTTCCATGCACACACAGCTGGTGGAAATTATTTTTTATTATTATTTTAAATGTCACCTAATACTTTTGCATGTATATGTCTGTCGGGTGGGGTCAACATGCAGGTTGTGGAGAGAATTATTTTATACATTTATCCCACCTATTATATATCCCACTTGCAAGCCAGACAATTGAATACCACAGTCAACAAATTTTTACTTGCACTAGTTTGAAATTCCATACACACACAACTGGTGGAGTGACTGTTATTTTATTAGTTGAAATGTCACATAATATCTTTCCAGAGACTTACTTTTATCCCACTTGCAAGATAGACAATAGGATAGTTTATGCAATTTTTTTATTAATGAAAATTCTATTGTACAGGAAGGCTGCATTAATAGCAAGCCCGACCTGCTATATTTGTAGATGTCTATGTATATTATATATGAGTGGTGGAAAGACTGTTATTTTCTTATCTTAACTGTCACCGATATTTTTCCTACTATATTTGTGTGGTGGAGAGAGTGCTATTTTATTATTAGAACTGTCACCTGATATTTTTCCACTTGCATAACTACAGTTCAATAGTTTAATTTTGGTTAATACAGATGTTATAGTACAGGAGGCTGCATTAACAGCAAATCCAGAAATATGTTGGCATAATTAAATTGCCCCGATATGCTCTATTTGTGGAGGGATACATTTGGATATATTAAACTCACTTACACATCTCATAACCAACTTAGGATGACAATTATTATATTCAGTTTCACAAGTATTACAGTCAGCAAATATTTTTCATCCTGAGAATAATAAATACATGTTATTTTACAGTCAAAGCCAGGGACAAAAGAAAAAAAAAGCAAAAAAAAAGCAGGGCATTCATACCTGAATTTTAATTTTAACTTGACTGAAGTTTAGATATTAATGTCCACTAGTTACCAGAAATATTAGATATTCAGGCACTAATGTGATTTACTTTGTTCTGAAATCAAGTGCATACATAGAATGCAATCCTCATTACAACCATCAAATTTATTAAGAAAACGAACTATGATTGATCCACAACATGAATAATGAGAGGCAAATCGGATGACTTTGTTTAGACACTGACAAGTTTCATAGCCTAAGCAAGGATTCATAAATATCCTTACCTGACACTCAGATGTACTATGCCAACCATTCTCTACCATAGCATTCACTGTTGAACTCACAGCCGTGTCATTTTTAGGATCTGTGGAAAACAGACCAAAATTGAAACAAAAATTATACATTACTTTAATTAAACTTTTGGGGAAAAATTGTACCAGAATTGAAATAAAAAATAAACACTGGCAAGATTTCATTTTTGGGATCTGTGGAAATAATAGACCAAAATTGACATAAAAATTACACTATTTTAATTATTATTTTAGGGAAAAAATTGCACAAAGTTGAAATGAAAAATAACCAACAGTGCAACAAAAAATGATAGTCTCTGGCACAAGTATTATACTTCCAAAATAAAATCCTAAAGAGTGGCCCTATTTAAACATACCCTGGAAAGTGGCATTTACTTAAAATGCAAAATTTCTCAAACACTGCTGGTAAAAGCAATTGCCATCCTCAAACAAAAAAAAGAAATAAAAAGAAACATAAAATTTGAGTAAATTATTCTTTAGGGTTTAATTTCAGTAATAGAAGAGGCATGCCCAAACTATGCCTCACATTGAATACAGGCTCAGAACCGACCTTTGCAAGTTTTGAAGTGATAGAAGACAAAATAAACAATGCACAAGATTTCAATTTGAAGCCCATTAAAAAGCTTTCCTAGAAAAGCAAGACTTATTAAGTCTTTTGAAGGAAGGCCTGTTGTTGCCTTTCAAACAAAACATTGCATTAAAATAGCATGCATGAAATACGAAATTGCATGAAGTGTAGAAAAAATGAAGTTCAAGACTGCTAATAACGATTGTGCTGTCCTTTTGCTTTTAGATAGAAGCATCTAATGGTGAAATTGTCCATCATTAGCAATCTAAAAAACAAAAGCTAGCAACTAACTTTTGCTTCTATTCAAAAGCAACTTGGTAACTTAAGCATATAAGACATATGCCAATCAAAATACATCTACTATATTATGTCTCCACTAGTGGTACAGACAGGTATTAGAGGTCCTATGGGACAGCCAATTAAAGCAGCAAATAGAAAAAACCAAAGCTCATCAATCAATTTAATTCAATTTTCAAAATGAAATCATATCAACAGCTACAAGAACAAAATTACTGATCATTCTCCATTCCAAAGAAATTTCAGCCATGAGCCAGATAATACACAGGCAATTATTTCAATACTTTCAAATCCAAAATTGTTTCTTATTGGCCACAATTAATTGTTCAACTCAAATTCTTCTACTTCCCAGCAGAAAATTATTCATCCAATGTGTTGCTACAGCAATCTCCAAATCTGAAACTCTTCTACTTCATGCCCTGCTATCCTCTGTTCTCTATATCTTGGTATTTTTATTTAATTTTAGACTTTCAAGCTAAAACATTCTCCTTTCCCAGCCTGGTCAAACCTTTCTTCTGTGTTTATTTTTCCTTCTTATAGTGTTCAAAACATCCAGCAATTGAATGGTCACTTAGCAAAAATGAATCAACTCCTCCTCACCAACCTTCCACGTTGGAAAATGTAATCCAAAAACATTTTTAATCTGCCGATGTACAGCAATTGAATGTTCACTTAGCAAAAATGAATTGACTCCTCCTCAACAACCTTCAACGTTGGAAAATGTAATCCAAAAACATTTTTAATCTGCCAATGTTTTGTTAACTTGTCAACATGGTCGCATGCACATTTTTGTGTTGGATGATTTTTTTACTTCGAAACAGCAAGAAAAATGAATCATCTATTGCACAAACAATAGTCGTTGCGCCAAAAGATCGACCTATTAATGCCTGATACAACTGCCTGAGTTTATGAATCCATGGGAGGTAGTTAACCCATGTCACAAACCCATGCACTGCGCTACACAGCACAAGGAGAACAAGGGTGCACACCTTGCAACAATCACCCCCCCTATAGAAGCGGAGGGTTCAAACCCGTGACCCAAGCTCTGATACCAATTGTTGCACAGACAGTTGTCGTTACACCAACAAATCGACCTGTTAATGCCCGATACAATTGCTAAAGCTAATGAATCCACAGGAGGCGTTTAAGCCATGTTGCAGAGCCAAGTGTTGCATTGCACAGTACAAGGAGACCAAGGGCACACACCTTGCAACATCACCCCTCCAAAAGAATCGACCCCCTGCAGCAAATCTCTGCACTAGAAAATGTCATTGATTTTACATCTTTTAATCTTCAAAATGCAAAACAACAATCACTAATGGCCCCACGTGATATTAGAGGATACTGATTTCTCAAACACAAAATATGAATAGCCATATTGCCAATCGCGCCTATCATGGATTTTGGTATTTCAATCAAATTTTTATAATCATGGAGTCAATGCATTGAATTTCTCTAGTCACCTTGTCTCCCTTCGGTTGCTGTGACTTTTCATTTCTAGAGATGCAATTACCAAATGAGGCGTTGCCTTCCAAGTAAGAATGTTTACATGTACCTAAATCAAGATCACCAAATAACCCATTTGAAAATAATAACAATTTCATCAAATGCTTTGCCTACACACTTCACCATGACACAACAAAAACAACACAAAACAAAGAGCAAACAAACTAAATTAATCATTTTTTTGGACGATGCATGATTGCAAATATGCCCAAGTGCTCCTGCATCAAATACATCAGGTAGGAAAAATGCTTCATGAATGTGAAACTTATGAGCATTTCAACAATTCCAGGACTGAAATCCCAAACTTCACCAAATTTGCAACGCTGACCCTTGAAGCCTCATCAACTGCTCGGTTCTTCCAACAGTCCAAATATTCCTTCTTGTTTTCTTGGCTACACATGAATCAATAATTTGATCTACCTCTTCAAGTTTCTTTGCAGGCAACTGTTGAACCCATTCACAAACCTCCTGCAAATTTGAATGTGCATTCCCATGTCCACTTGTGTCTCCTTCATAGTATTTATACAAATCAGCAACATTCAATATTGGGGAGATATCAATACTTGTTGGAAGTTTCAATTCATATGCATTTGATGAAAATTTCTGCAAAATTTTACATGGGCCTATCTTCTTCCACTTCAACTTATTATAAGTTCCTTGTGGGAACCTCTCCTTCCTCAAGTGTGCCATCACCAACTTTACAATCTGAAATTCCTACTCCCTTCAATGCATATCAGCATACTCCTTGTATATATTTACACTCTTCTTCAAATTTTCCTTCACTTCCTTGTGCAAATCATGTATATACTCAGCAAAGTCTTCCACCCAAATCTGCACTATCCCAAATTCATCCACACCACTAGGGTTGTACCCAAATCTGCACTATCCCTCAATTCATCCACACAACTAGGGTTGTACCCATACACAATTTGAAATGGACTCTTACCCACACTTCGATTGACCAAGTTATTATAGGAAAATTCTACTTGTGCTAATATCAAATCTCATTGATTTGGTTTGTCACCTACCAAGCATCTCAACAAATTTCCCAAGCTCCTATTCACAACTTTGGTTTGACCATCGATTTGTGGATGGTAGGTTGAACTAAACCCCAATTGTGTCCCCATTTTCTTCCACAAGGTGCGCCAAAAATGACCAACAAACATGTGTTGATGTGTAGCCACGGGCCTCATAATTCCAATAGCGATAAGCAATAAATTAATATAGCCATTGGCTATTCATTTATCGGAGACGATTTATTTACAATGTAATTTATATTATTATCAAGGCCGACATCTTCTATATGTTCACCACCTTTTGTAAACTCACACCCTTTCACTTGAGGCCGACCTTTCATCTTGAAGAGACGTCTTGTTTGGTGGAGTCCATACTAACGTGTATCTATTGAAGGCACTGCTCTTTCCTTCATCATTGAATTATTATCAAGCCAAGTGCATACTATCACAAGGAGATCGACATTGTGCAGCAGATTGACATCTCTTTCGTAAGGCAGATTGTGATTAAGGAAATATATAATTCATTGTATAATCGCACCTAGGAGAGGTGCTATCCTTATTGTTTCAGATTAGCCAAGTGTGTGGCTAAGTTGTAAAGCAGATTTGCTGCTCCTTCATTTAATTATATAAGAGATATAATTTGTTGCTGGGTTTTTCTCCCTCAAGAAGGAGGGTTTTCCCAGGATAAATTATGTGTTCTTTGTTCACTGTGTTGAATTTTCTGTTAATTTGCATTTCTGATTAAAACAACAACATGGTGTCTCGATCTGAAATAATACTCTTCAGCAAGCCATGTAATCTAACCACTTCCTTGAAAAACAAAGTAGCTATGTAGGAAGCATCATTGCACTTTGGAAATGAGATAAAATGAGCCATTTTAGAAAACCTATCCACCACAACGAAAACAAAATAGTTACCTCTTTGTGTTTGCGAGTATCCCCAAAACAAAATCCATGCTTCTATGTTCCTACGGTCTTTCCAATATTGGCAATGGCTGATCCAACCCCGTATTTTGCCTCATTCCTTTAGCATATTGACACACACGGCAACCTTGCACCATCTTCTTTACATCTACACACATACGCGACCAATAATAACTCATTCAACTGTGCCAAAGTTTTGTCCACTCCAAAATAACCACTCAAACCTCCACTATATTTCTCCCTTATTAAATTTTCCCCCATTGAACCATATAAGGTATACACAATCTATTCCCTTTCAACAACAAAGCTTCTTGCACAAAATACGCCAACCATGGAGTTCTATGCCTCTCCACGAGATTATTACACATTGTTCAAGCCTCTATGAAATCAGCATCTTCATCATACAACTCCCGCATAGAATCAAAACCAACAACATTCACTCTCATTTCATTCAACAATAAATGTGTCCGACTTAATGCATCAGCTACTCTATTGGATTTTCCACTTCTATGTTTCAATACAAAAGAATAACTTTGAAGAAATTCAACCCACTTCACATGCTTTTGACTAAGCTTACCTTGGCTGCTTACAAACTGCAATGCATGATGGTCAATGTACAAAACAAACTCCTTCCATAGCAAGTAGTGTCGCCACTTCTTAAGATCTTGCACAATGCCATAAAACTCTTGATCATACATGGAATATTTTCTTTTTGCTTCATTCAACTTCTCGCTGAAATACGTTATTAGTCTACCCTCTTGACTCAAAACTCCTCCAATCACTGTCCTACTTTCATCGCAATCAACTTGGAACACTTTACCAAAATTGGGGAATGTTAAAATAGATGGTTTGGTTACTTTGGCTTTCAAAAGTTTGAAACTTCATTTAGCTGTTGTTGTCCACACAAATTATTTTCTACTACCCTTCATAGTTTCTATAATATGAGCACAAATCCTACTAAAATTTTGTATGGACTTCCTATAGAAGCTCACTAATCCATGGAAGCTTCTTGCTTCAAACATACTCCTTGGCAAAGGCCAATCTACAATTGCTTTTACTTTTTTTGGATTCATTTTCAAACCATTATCGAAAACAACAAAACCCAAATACACTAGCTTCTCTTTCATGAAACTGCACTTCTTCACATTCACTAGCAACTTCTCTTCCTTGAGTCTCTGCAAAATTGCCCTAACATGCTGCAAATGCTCTTCTTTTGTTTTGCTAAAAACCAAAATATCATCCAAATACACTATAACAAACTTACCAAGGTATGGTTTCAGCATTTCGTTCATCAACCTCATGAACGTACTTGGCGCATTTATCAAACCAAATCGCATCACCATCCATTTATACAATCCATCCTTTGCTTTGAAAGCGGTCTTCCATTCATCCCCTTCTCTTATGCGAATTTGATGGTACCCACTCTTCAAATCAATTTTGGTGAAATACTTAGCATCACTCAAACAATCCATCATATCATCCATTCGTGGCAAGGGAAACCAGTACTTGATAGTTATCCTGTTTATGGCTCTTGAGTCCGTACACATCCGCCACTCTCCATCCTTCTTTGGTGTTAACACCACTGGAACAACACATGGACTTAAACTGTCTCTAATCCTCCCCTTATCCAACAACTCTTGTACTTGCCTATTTATTTTTGCATTCTCCATAGGTGTCATTCTATATGGTGCTTTGTTGGTCAAGCCTGCATTGGGAATCAAATCCATACAATGGCTTATACTCGTTGGTGGTAATCCATCGAGTAGTTCCTTCATCATTATGTCTAAATATTCTTCCAAAATTTTCTGAATTTCCATTCATATTTCTTCATTTTCTTTCACTATCCCAATTTTTGCAATCTTTGGAAAATTGGAACAATGGCAAAACATCTTCCTCCTTCCTTCAAGTCTTTCAAAAATTGTTTACCGAAAACAAAACAAACCTTGGAGCTACCATCCTCTTCTTCCCTCTCTTGAATTGGTGTTAGAGTGTTCTTTTTGCCATCTTTCTTGATTCGATATGTGTTTCTTCGCCCATCATGAACAGCTCTTCAATCAAATTGCCAAGGCCTTCCCAAAAGTAGATGGCATGCATCCATTAGCATCACATCGCACATCACTTCATCCATATATTTTCCAACTTGGAAACTCACAAGGCATTGCTCACGTATCGTCAAACTATGATCTTTTTGCAACCATGAAACCTAATATGCGTGTGGATGTTTCAATCTTTTCAAATTCAACTTTTACACCATCTCTTTGGATACCATATTATCTGTGCTACCACTGTCCACTATGACTTTACAACACTTGCCACCTGCTTTGCATCTTGTTCTAAACAAATTCCTTCTTTGCATTGGCTCCAACTTCTCCTTTTTGGGATTTATCGAAACTCTTTGTAGCATGAGAGACTCTCCATCTTCAGGTCCTTCTCCACGATTTGTGCAATCATACTTTCATTTTCAGCCTGCGCTACATGAATTCTAGCTTCCTTCCCTTTGCCATTATTTTGTTGTATTTGTAGGCATTCAAATGCCCTATACCCCGACTCTCCACATTGGAAACATGTACTTCCAAACCCTCTTCCTCTACCCCTACCATAGTATCCTCTACCACGAAAATAATCTCTTCCCCTAGAAGATACTCCTCTTCCTTTACATTCTTGCACACCCACATGAGATGTACTTGTTTCATCTTGTTTGCTTTGGTAACCTCTACCACTGCTGTTTTATCCCCTTCCTCTCAAAAATCTACCTCTACCACTGGAATTATGCTATTGTTTTCTTGAAGTTTCTCTTCCACCTTCAAGGCATATTGATATGCCTCTTCTATACTAGTCACCTGAAGTATGCTCATTTCTTCATGAATGGAATTATGAAGGCCATGTACATATCTTGATACTTTTTCTACATCATCATTCACATGTCCAACCCGGATGCTCACCCGATATAACTCCTCGGTGTACTCTCATACATTCTCCTCTCTTTGCTTCAAGTTTTGCAGCCTCTTAAACAAATCCAATTGATAATCTATAAGCAGAAACTTTGCTTTCAATTGCATCGCCATCCTCTCCCATTTTTAATTTTCTATTTACCTCTTCATCGTCTTTCAAGTTGCACGTGCTCCCACCACATGGAAGCGTGTCCTTTCAGCTTTGTGCCTGCGTATTTCACTCATTTTGGATCCTCAATTGACTTCACGTCAAAATACTTTTCTATTTCCGATATCCAATCCAACAACTCTTCCGGATTCAAAGTGTCATTGAAACTTGGGGGATCCAAACTAGGATTGCTACAAAGCCTAGCCATTGCTTTCAAAAATCTACCTTCCATCTCATCTTTATGCTCATCTTCCGCATTGAATTCTGGTGCTTTTTCTTCAACTTCATCCTCACTAACATCCACCACCAAGATTCCTCTTTGCTGAGTCAATTCTATTGTCTCCAACCACGCTCCTATCCTAGCTTCAAGGCCTCTTATCATCTCTCTAAAGACCTCAAAGTTTGCATTCCATGGTCCTCTTCACCCACGCCCTCTTTGCACCATGTTCATAACCCTTTGCAATTGCGGGTCTCAATGTCCTCTTACACACCCGCAACAATCTCCTTAGGGTTTTTCTCCCAACACAACACTAACTTGCCCTGATACCATTTTGCTGCAGACAAGAATTAGGGTCCTATGGGATTGCCAATTCCAACAGCGAATAGAAAAAAACAAAGCTCATCAAGCAATTTAATTCAATTTTCAAATTGAAATCATATCATATCAACAGCTACAGGAACAAAATTACTGATCATTCTCCATTCCAAACAAATTTCAGCCACGAGCCAGATAATACAAAAGCAAGTATTTCAATACTTTCAAATCCAAAATTGTTTCTTATTGGCCACAATTAATTGTTCAACTCAAAGTCTTCTACTTCCCAGCAGCAAACTATTAATCCAATGTGTTGCTACAGCAATCTCCAAATCTGAAACTCTTCTACTTCATGCCCTGCTATTCTCTGTTCTCCATATCTTGGTATTTTTATTTAATTTCAGACTTTTAGGCTAAAACATTCTCCTTTCCCGAGCTGGTCAAATCTTTCTTCTGTGTTTAGTTTTCCTTCTTATAGTGTTCAATACATCCAACAATTCAATGGTCACTTAGCACAAATGAATTGATCCCTCCTCAGCAACCTTCCATGCTACAAAATGTAATCCAAAAACATTTTTAATCTGCCAATGTTTTGTTAACCTATCAACATGGTCCCACACATTTTTGTGTTGGATGATTTTTTACTTCAAAACAGCAAGAAAAATGAATCGCCCCTCCAGAAGAATCGACCCCTTGCAGCAAATCTCTGCGCTGGAAAATGTCATTGATTTTACATTTTTTAATCTTCAAAATGCAAAACAGCAACCACCAATGGCCACACACAATGTTAGAGGATAATGATTTCTCAAACACAAAATATGAATCGCCATATTGCCAATCGCCCCAATTGTGGATTTTGGTATTTCAATCAATTTTTTATAATTCTGGAGTCAATGCATTGAATTTCTCTAGTCGCCTTGTCTACCTTTGATTGTTCTGACTTTTCATTTCTAGGAATGCAATTACCAAATGAGGCATTACCTTCCAGGTAAGCATGTTTACATGTACCCAAATCAAGATCACCAAATAGCCCATTTGAAAATAATAACAATTTCATCAAATACTTTGCTTGCACACTCCACCATGACACAACAAAAACAACACAAAATGAAGAGCAAACAAACTAAATTATTAATTATTTTTGGCGATTCAAGATTGCAAATATGCCCAAGTGCTCCTGCATTAACTAGTAATGTTGTTAAAAATCCCTTCAAAAGAAAATAATTAAATAACGCTACACTATAGAAATCCCAATTACTTAGCCTTGTAGCAATGTTTAAATAAATATTTCCCTTCCATAAATATGCTTGAAAATTGTTTTTATAATATGTTTGTGAATTGCTTTTATAATATGTTTATGAGTTGTTTTTATAATATGAAACAACTATCTTCTATCCACTTGTTTTTTCAAATATGCTTGTAAATTGTTTTTAAAATATGTTTGTTAATAGAAGCATGCTAGGTAACCAAAAATAAATTTCTAATGCTAGATAGTTTTTTTTGTTACTCGAATAATAATATTGAACAGTTCCTTCATTAATAAAGAACTATCAATAGTAGCTTGATAGTTAGACAATTATCTCTTAAGAATCAAATATCCAATATAAACAAAATCACATGCACACAAAATGTATAGTGCAAAAAACGTGCCATTATCTTCAATCTACTTAGAAATCAAAATAAAAACAGCCCTTAGAAATCAAAATAAAAACAGCCCTAAAATAGCGTTACACCCACCATATGTTGGTGTGAATAAAGTCTTGGTGTGATAGGATTAAGACACATGTCACAATCTTGTGTAATCCTATCTCTCACCTTGTCTATATAAGCAAGGTCATTGTACACTTTTTAACATACTTCATACCTCGTTATCATATTGATAGATCTTAATATCAACCAAGCTCATTTTCTTACATACTCTATTGTGGAAGGAATCCATTGATTTTGCAAGTGGTCTTGGGTATAGCGCTAATTTTCAATTCTTACGTGGTATCAAAGCCAAGCCTTGCAAATTCCTTCTTATATCTGAAGGTAGAACTATTGCCAGTGAAAGATCTTGATCATTTTTAGTAAGGTTGAGTATGCTCTTCCCTTACACTCAATGGCAATCTAGGGAATCAAAAAACCTGAAATAAATACCAAATTTGGAGGGTTTCTCTTTGTGGGTTTTCATTGCAAGTAAATTTTGGTTTGTGTTGGAGGAAATTTGAGCTCACCATTTAGTTCAAGACATCTAAGAGTCAAGATGAGCTTTAGTTTTGCCAAAATCCAACATTTTTTGCCAAATCTATGAGGGTTTC
>VDFB02147711.1:0-19713 GCA_007258455.2 Sequoia sempervirens | reverse complement strand
TAATCCTTATCAAAGCCTTTCTTAGGTGATTTCCAAGCCTAATCGCAAACACCCAATCATCATCATCATCATTATTTGATCTTTGGCAAAAGATATGTTGGTTGCATGACCTATTTGCAATGAGTCTTTTGATTTGATTTATCTTTTGATGTATCTTTTTCCAATGACAAAACCTACTTACAACCACGTTGATATGTCTATATCTTGGTGTGTCACATTTGGTGCATATTAAGGCATCATCTTGTTTGTCATTCTTGTCATTCTTGAGTTTCAAGTCCATGCAAAGGTTACCTTGTCACTCAAGTTCCTTATACCTTGGTGCATAATTTCATTTGCTATATCAAATATTAGGATTGCTCAATATATATTGGCATAACCTATTCATCATCATCGAATTCACCTCCCTTTTCATCTTCTTCCCTCTAAATTCCCCTTCCTTCTCATCCTATTTCATCCTCCAATTCATCTACTTCTTGATCCTAATCCCTCATCACCCCCTTCCATTTCCAAAGTACACTTGTGTTCTCCTAACCCGCATGTCCTCTTGAGGGGGAAACCCATCACCTAATCACCAAGTTTTCTTCCCCATACTTTCCCTTCCTCCTGTTAATTAGGGTATCCATTTTCCATCCACTATGTTTTAAATTTTTTGATACAAAGCCACTTCGCGACATCATATCAAAGAGGGGAAAAATGTAGACACCTAAAATGTGACCTTACCCAACCACACCTAATTTTAGCATATTCTTAGCCATTAATTAAATAAATATCTAATGTTTATAATTTAATTATTTCTATCTTTTCCTAATCCTTTAATTAAATAAATATTTATAGTTTATTTAATTATTATCCCTTCATATGATCCCATTAATTAAATAAATACTTGATTTATTTAATTAATTTCTCTTTATCCCCAAATCATCCAACTAAATTAATTAATTTAGGCTAATTAATCCTCATTACCTTTCCTCCATTATTAAATTCACATTTATCTTTTATCCTCATCCATCTAATCCTAGCCCTTCATCTTGTTCACATGAACCATAATATAAATTTTTCCTTACGTGACAAGTGTCCCCTTCACATGTCTAACTAACTCCTTGCCTAGATTCATTGAACCTAGACACTTCCCAAGAGTCAAACTATCTTTTAATCTTATCCCCTCATCTCATTTAACCTCTTAATCCTAGCTATTTCCATAAAAGATATTTTTATCCTTATCTCAAATCTAAACATAGATCCTATCCATCATTTGACACTTGTTATATGATTCCATCCTTGATCCAAACCCTAATCCTCTTTTAATCTTATTCATCCATCATCTATCATTTTTAGCTATTGATTTTACCTTTCCAAGACTCTATATTTAGAAGCTCTCATCCTTCATTTCTCATCTCTTGAGCTATCATACCTACATGTTATCATTTTAATCTCTTATCTTACAATCACTATCAAAGCATATCAAGGTTATGATAGAGCATTGAGCAATCCATTTATCAACATCAAGAGAAAACTAAATGGACTAAGGGTGCACTCCATTTCTGCTCATCAAGGAGAGAATCAAACATTCTAGGTGAAGGTATTTCTCTTTTGTATTGTATTTATATTCTATTATTTTCCTTCAATCTTTTCTAACCTCTTCACTATACATGTAGAATACAAACATAGTCGAATACCAACTGATGCAATCAAGATTAGGTGGTTGATTAATGTAGGCACACCCTTCATGGCAGTTCTTGACAACTTAAAACCACACATTTGAATATAGAGGGAGGTTGTATTGTAGTAAGAAATAATCACAACTCTTTATGAAGCAAAATTCTTGGTTGTGGGTAACCATATAATGGATAAATACACTAGTAGATCCACACCTTATCATAGAATATAAAATAATACTCATGAATTATATTATAAGATGAAAATTTATGAATGTAAATAATGACAAAAATGATACTCACATAACAAACACTAAAAAATAACAAATAGTATCTTTAATATACTAACAAACACTAACAAATGAAGAATAGACAATTCATAGAAAACTAATGGTGGAATAATCCAACATTCCCCCCTTATTACACCATTGCCTTTAAATTAATAATAAGGGATTCCTAAAATGTTTCAAACTTCACATGTCTAAGTTTCTTGGTGAATATGCGAGGACATTGTTCTTGAGTAGAGAAAAATTGGAGTTGAATATTGTTGTGTTGAACATGTTCTTGTATGAAGTGGTAGCTAAATTCAATGTGCTTGTTCTATTCATGAAACAATAGACTTAAAAAAAGCTTGAGCGCACTCTAATTGTCATAATAGATTATTACATGAGTTAATTTTGAGGGACTCTCTATCCTTCTAGTGTGGAAAGTAGCCAAACTACTTCAAAAAATATTGCACATACTATACTTGATTCAATTAAGGAATGAGAAATTCTGGCTTGCTACTTACGTTTGTAAGATATAGGACTTGAGCCTATGGTGCAGGAGCACCTATTTGATCACATGCCTCCATGAGGCCACATTGAGTTATTTGTTCTATTTTTATGTTTTGATATTGTAATAAGGCCCAAGAGGCCACCTTTGTGGTGTTATAGGTCCTAGGATGTTGTTCAAATTTCTCATATATTGTAAAAATTTTCAAAAGTGCAAAATTAGATAGATGAAATGTCATTAAGGTGTTTTGTCAACACACTAATCAAAAGGTGGTTGCAAATAGTTGGTTTGGGTTGAAAATGTATAAATAAACCCTCCAAAACTCGAATTGGGGGTTGGAGACATTATTTTTGAAGTTAAATGAATGGCAACCTCAAGTTTGGTATGCATTTTCTGATTTTTACATTGTTACCAGATTGAAGTTGTGATTTGTACGGCCTGGTATGGACTCAAAAAATAGAGTATCATATATGGATGGAAAGATCTCTGTTTCTAGTTTTCAATTATTTTTTCCTTATTGAATTTTATCAAGTTTTGTGGAAGATATGACTATTTTGGTGAGACTGCCTATTCTAACAATATTGTGCAGAATTTACAGTCTAAAGAAGTGTGATGGTATGGAATATAAAGTCTATATTTTGGATATAAAACAAATTGGATTTTGTTTCCGTGTGAATATAATTTCATTTGATTCAACTCTCATCAAAATTCATTAAGAATTGAATGAGTTATGATCATTTTTGTGAGGGCAGGTCTGAACCCTACCTAGGGTTTGCAGTTTTGGGAAAAATATAATAACTTTCATTTCAACCATTGGATCTTCATAAGAATTGGAGGAAAAGACTATAACTATGTTTTATTCAATCTCACCAGAGGGATTTGCTTTATTATTGTTTTTTTAGAATTTATTAATGATTGTTCGTGGAAATAAATTGTGGGCTGCCATAGTCATGTTTCCAATGTGATATACAATGCCTAATAGCATGTGTTATACAAATATTGTTTTGGATTATTGTTGAAGGTTTTTGATATGTGTTGTGAATCCTCATAGCTCTGCATCAAATTGGTATCAGAGCCTAGAAAAGATATGGGCTGGTGAAGTTTGTTGGTTTTGTGTTGGTGTTTGTGGTTGTGTGTTGTACAGGTTGAGGAAGAAACCTGATTGCCTAGGTGTGGCAAAGTAAAGTGGAAGCAAGGAGAGACTTGCTTGTGGAGATGGATTTGTTGAGAAGATTGGAAAGATATTTGCAGGCTGAGGATTCAAGAAATAAGGAAAGAGAGGAAAAAGAGTTGAGAAAGAAAAAGATAAGGCAAGAGAAGATGGACAAAGAGATTGCTGAGTTGAAGGGAGAATTGAGAAGACTTGAAGAAGAGTTCCAAGAATCCATGATGAAGATGGAACAAATGATGAAACAAGATACAAGTTGGAATTTGACATTGAAAAGGAAGATGGTTTGGCCTATAAAGAAGATTATGAAGAAACAAAGAAAACAAAAGAAGGCAGCAAATTCAGTCAAAGATGAAGAAGAAGATTTATGGGCACAATATGCAGCCATTGAAGAAGAATGGAATAATAAGGTTGGTGATGGAAAATTCAAACAAAAGGAAGAAGAACTCATCAAGGTAGAAGAAAGCAAGGAAATTGAGGTTGAAATTGAATTGGTGTCAAGATTGGATAAGTTGGTTATGGGTGAAGAGGAATTTGAAGTACAAGAAGACAAGGAGGAGACCTCAAGGTCTCTATATTTTGTTTCTAATTTTTCTTTGGATTATGTATGTGCAGATTATGAAGGACAAAGTGAAGTGTTTGATGATATGATAGAGTTTTGGGACTTCCAAGTTGCAGGGATGCTTGATAGAAGAAGGAATAAGAAGAACAAGAGGAAGAAAAGACAAAATTTGATTGAAAATACAAAGGACAAGGTGCAAAGTAACTGGAAGACTAGGAAGAAGACAATTCAAAGGGGCTTGAATTCTTTTGCCCTCGGGAGTTTGGTGCAGGAGCACCTATTTGATCACATGCCTCCATGAGGCCACATTGAGTTATTTGTTCTATTTTTATGTTTTGATATTGTAATAAGGCCCAAGAGGCCACCTTTGTGGTGTTATAGGTCCTAGGATGTTCAAATTTCTCATATATTGTAAAATTTTTCAAAAGTGCAAAATTAGATAGATGAAATGTCATTAAGGTGTTTTGTCAACACACTAATCAAAAGGTGGTTGAAAATAGTTGGTTTGGGTTGAAAATGTATAAATAAACCCTCCAAAACTCGAATTGGGGGTTGGAGACATTATTTTTGAAGTTAAATGAATGGCAACCTCAAGTTTGGTATGCATTTTCTGATTTTTACATTGTTACCAGATTGAAGTTGTGATTTGTACGGCCTGGTATGGACTCAAAAAATAGAGTATCATATATGGATGGAAAGATCTCTGTTTCTAGTTTTCAATTATTTTTGTCTCATTGAATTTTATCAAGTTTTGTGGAAGATATGACTATTTTGGTGAGACTTCCTATTCTAACAATATTGTGCAGAATTTACAGTCTAAAGAAGTGTGATGGTACGGAATATAAAGTCTATATTTTGGATATAAAACAAATTGGATTTTGTTTCCATGTGAATCTAATTTCATTTTATTCAACTCTCATCAAAATTCATTAAGAATTGAATGAGTTATGATCATTTTTGTGAGGGCAGGTCTGAACCCTACCTAGGGTTTGCAGTTTTGGGAAAAATATAATAACTTTCATTTCAACCATTGGATCTTCATAAGAATTGGAGGAAAAGACTACAACTATGTTTTATTCAATCTCACCAGAGGGATTTGCTTCATTATTGTTTTTGTAGAATTTATTAATGATTGTTCGTGGAAATAAATTGTGGGCTGCCATAGTCATGTTTCCAATGTGATATACAATGCCTAATAGCATGTGTTATACAAATATTGTTTTGGATTATTGTTGAAGGTTTTTGATATGTGTTGTGAATCCTCATAGCTCTGCATCAGCCTATGAAGAAAAAAAATCCAAATATGGATTTCCTATCATCAACATATCCTGCAGTACATACATTTATGTACCTTGTTATGAAGAATTGATCATTGCTTCTATATTCCAAACCTTGATTCGTTGTACCATGGATATGCATTATTACATGCTACTTTTATCTCTAATGAAACATGTTAAGTTCATACATGAATCATGATAGAGGGTTGCATTTACCTAAGGAGATGTATCAAAAATAGATAGCTTCAATCCTGATTCCATAGGTTTAGGCATGGTTTTGCAATCCATGATTCTAAAATTATCTAAGAAAGCTCTTTGCATGTATTCTATAAGATATAAATATATGGTATCTTTTTACCATACCTCTAATCCAAGACAATAGTACACTAGCCTTAGATCTATTATATCAAATGTCTTCTTCAAATCACTCTTGGTTGTCTAAATAATATTTTTTGAGTTTCTTGTGATGAAAAAATCACCAACATATACAAGGAGAATCACAATCTCTATGGTTGTTCCTTGAGGTAGAGATTTGGATCATATGAATGGCAGCTAAATGCCTGTTGTTAGCAAATGTTCATCAACTTTGACATACCAAACTCTAGGAGCCTTCATGAGACCATAGAGGGACTTGAAAAGTTTGCATACCTTTTCTTCTTTATCAAGGAAAATGTATCCCTTTAATTGGGTTATATAGGCCTCCTCCTTAAGATCCCCATTGAAAAATATTCTCCTTACATCAATTTGGTACACTTTCCATCCAACTGTGTAGCTAGAGAAAATATCATTATGATAGTTTTGATCTTTGTTATGGAGAAATTTTTTCCTCACAATCAATTCCTTATTTTTAGGAATAGACCTTAGATTGGCCTTATACTTGTCTATATTGACATCTACCTTATACTTGGTCTTGAAGACCCATTTACACTTATTGACTTTCTTCCCTTTTGAAATATCAACAAGCACCCAAGTCTTATTTTTCTATTAAGGATTGATATTTTGCAAAAATATCCTCCTTCCAAGGCTTTGATAGTGCTTCCTAAGTAGTATAAGGTTCAATTTTATAAACTAAAATAATTAGTGTTATTAGCCGATAGGCTATATATGGTATGAGCTTTCAGCAAAACCTGTCTCACGCCACCTAATATAGTCTCACGCCGTTAAACTGCTAATCAGAAACCATTTTTGAATACAAATTTCCACTCCACGTTTAATCTCACAGTTGTACAATATTGTATCAAATATGCAAGAAATCATATCAAATTTGCATGGTGTGTAACCTTCTCTTTTATTCTTGGCAGTGAGTGGCCTGCAGAGCGTGGTGGTCGGGCTTTGTGGGTTTCAAATGCTTGCCCTTTGGGAAATGGAGAATCAATGGAGAAGAAAACACTTCCTCTCATATCATGTCTACTGGAAGAGATCCTCAACCGTGCTCCAAGCAAGGGCCACAACACATTATTTTTAAAGGACACTAAGATATCTGAAAGTTCACTTTTGTGAGTAGATCCAGATACATGTAAAGAGCTCTGCAATTTCTTGTTCCTCTACAGATTCTTCTGGCTGTGCGTCTATGAATCCCCCTTCCAAGTGGGTTCTCTTATTTCAACATGATGGGCTTCAACCTAAACAAAATTATGTCTCCCAAAGAGGCACTGAAATTTGGTGTCCATGGGAGCTGACTTGGAAGAGAATTTCTTCATCTGTATCAATTCGGAGTAGCAGAGATTCGATGCTATGACCTATTCATGCTCCACAGGCGGTTACTATGCAGTCAGAGGCTACGCTTCTCTTCTCTCCATGAAAAATTCTCATACCCATTTGCAATTTCAGCTACCCAATACAGACGACGTAGGGCTTCAATATGCTTTGACCCACCAGCAGATGGAGGCAGTCATTCAGCTCAAATACAGGGTAGTAGTGTTGAATGAATGGAAATTGAAATGAGCGTTGATAATGTGAGGTGCAGTGTTTTTCAATTGGCATTTGGGAAAACAACTACAATTTCAAAAGAAGGGCATTTTCCTTCCATAATAAGCCTACGCCTTGCCCCTCATGATGCTGCCCAAGTGCTAATGGTGAGCTTGAATAAATCTTCTGCCAACCCAGTTAAAAAGGTGACTTCACATAGGATTTTTCTTGGTACTGAATACCATTCTAAATTTCCCGTCTATAAAATCATTGTCTCTCAATGAAACTAGTTTTAGTACTAATCATGTGAGTAGTTGGAAATTCGAGCAAAGTAGTGAAGGGAAGTAGGGAATTTTGTTCAATCCCAAAATCATGTCTTGTAATAATCTGTAGCTCTGAGATGTTACTGATATCAACAAAAACTTTAGGTTCTATGTTTTTGTAGATTCCAGTACTTGTGTTACCTACTACCAGCTTGGGTTCAACATTTTCCTCGACAGCTTTTTCCAGAGCCCCCAAAATCTCATCCAAGGTGGATGGTCTAATCCAAACACATTCTTCTCCACTGAACTCATCTTTATAAGAAAAATTCAATGTGGGTGTTTTAGAATCTTCACATCTTTGTCTACAGAATTTGGAATCTGTAGAAAGTCCAGTTGGATTGTATTCAGGCAACTTATTTGGGTCAGGAATATCATTTTTTTTCCAAAAGATGTTGAGACCCAAGTCTTCTAAATCAACATCCCCTGCAAAAATTTTACAAACATCAGCGATGGATCGGTAGCTAGTACACCTGCATACATTCCCTGCAATGGCTTTCTCAGCTTCCAAAACCAAATTTTTTGAAAATCCATGTCTATGATCACAATTTCCTTTGGATTCAGCCTGACAAAGAGCATCATAAAGAGACATACACCATCTTGCAGTGCAGTACCCACACTGTGATGCATGAAAACCTACAACCCTTTTGTGGATAGCATGATGTCCATCCCTACAATTTCCAAGCCCTTCAAAAGTTGTGATGGAACAACCATTTATAGATCCCAACAGTGTCAAGACGACCTTATTGAAAATTCATATGTCTCCTTTGTAGTAGTGTTGTATTTTGATAAATGCACAACACAAGCTCTGCATCCCCCTGAAAACTATAGACGACTTGAACCCAAATTGGTCTGTAAAATTTGTCAAAGGGTATTTAGTATCTACAAATTTAGATGCTTGTTCATATCTGTTTCTAGTTCTAAAATAAATTCATCAAAACTTATATGATTGTCTAGGAGTTTCCAAGGCTTTCTAAATACTAGATAAAACAAATTGTCCAAAACTTAGTTGGGTTTTAGCTGTGTTTTTTAAGTTTTCCCTTGTTAAAATATGAAGTGTGTTGCAAGCCATTCTTAAATATTATTGGATCTTATTTATGTATATATATTTTTTTATCCTATCATGGGAATCTTATTTATGTACATTACATTCTATATAAAATTGAATTTAGATTTCTTACAAATCTTTTAATAATGAAGAATAGTGTTCTTGAGTGGGTATGTCTAGAAATACATCCTGAGGGTCATTTTCTCTTAAAAAACAATAAACAAGACGAACAAAAATGTCCATGTAAAGCAAAACAAGCTATAGGATATACAATTTAAATTAGATTTTGTGTATGATAAGGCGTACCTTCTCCACAGCCAAGTTTGGTTGCTTTGTAGTGAGCATGATATCGAAGATAAGAAAGCAAAGTAGTTGCTGGGTGGATTTGAGATAAATCTACTTAAGTTCTTTGCCCATTCAGCACAAAAACCAAACAATTTACATTTGCTAATGCCATGATGTCACAACTTCTTTTACACTCTCTCAGTTAAATGTTAAAGTTTTCAGTGCAATTAACTTCTTTCACACTCTCTCAGTTGAATGTTAAAGTTTTCAGTGCAATTAGTTTTAGCAATATGTGTTAAATAAGAAGAGAGTCAAATCTATAATTGTTCAATGGAATTGAATTTGGGGAGCCATCCCTATGGACTGCCAAACGCCAAGAAAACAGGAACATTTAGTATTCACCAACTTCTCATTTTTTAAAATAATGATAATATTCTTTTTCAATGATTTCTGAATTTGATTGTGTGAGAATTTTTACATCAACGTTTCAGATCACACTCTTGATCCATCATGAGGATGAAAGCAAAGAACTTAAGTAGAAAAATGTTTTAATCAAAGAGTTGTGGTTCAATTAATTGAACACAATTGATGAGGTGATTGATGAAAGCAAAGATCTTAAGGAGAAAAATGATATTTTTCTTTTTAAATATTTTTTTAATCAAAGAGTTGACAATTGATGAGGTGATTGATGAAAGTGAAGAGCTTAAGGAGAAAAATGATATTTTATTAAAAAATATCTTTTTAATCAAAGAGTTGTGGTTCAATTAATTGAATACAATTGATGAGGTGATGACACATTAAAAGATATCTTAGTGTCTATTTTTAATAGATTTGTAGTACACTTTTGACTTGTAATTTTTTAAATGAAGTATAAATTTACATGAATACAATTTGACAAAATACAATTTGACAAAGTAGAATGTCTTTATGTAAACAACTATCTTATAGACTATTAAAATAATTCAATTGAAAAACATTTATTCATAAAATATTATTATGTGAGTATTATTATATGATCAAAGATGTTCTTACAGTGTAACCCCATTTTCTAATTAAATAGCATAGATTTTTTATAACAATTACAAGTAGAGAGAAAATCAAGATTCTCTTCCCACATTCAATTAAAGCATCCCAATTACAATTACATGAGATTTTAATTTGATAATATTAAAAGATTTATTGTTAATTATTTGATAATTAATCCAAAAACAAGAATAAAAGATTTTTTTATTAGTTCAAAAGGCTTCCATGTGGTGGCAGAACCAAATATTGACCAGAGAAAAATATTCTGAGTTTTGGTTTTGCCAATAATTTTTTCTTGGCCATTTTGTGTGTGATGGTGGGTTGACCACATGAATGTTATTGGTGTGCATTGTGCAGATAAAGAAGAGCATATTTCAGTTTAGCCCTCAACTCATGAGGATGAGTTGCAACGACTGTCGAGTCCTGGGAAAAGGCTGCAGTGAGTCGTGCATTCTTAGGCTATGCTTGGAGTGGATAAAGAGTGAACAATCTCAGGGAAATGTGATTGTTTTCTTGGCCAAATTTTATGACCGCACAGGCCTCATCACTCTCATCGCCAATGGCCCTCCACATTCAAGGCTCGATTAGTTAGATTAAACATATTTTATTGTCGCCTCTTTGTCAAAATTAGAGGTAGAAAACAATGGCTTAGAATTTGAATGCAACCATCAAACATCTTGTAAGTTAGCTGGCTTACATTCACGCTCTCACCCCACTCAGTGGTAAAGGTTGGGGGTAATAGGGATCCTTCTATAAGTCCCCTGCTTAGTAAGTTTCTAGTAGCTTTTGTAATTTGCAAGCTTCCTCTTTTTCTTGTTTAATTTTTTAAAATAATATGTTGTTTTCTTTTTAAATTAAGGCATGGTTCTTCGGTTCTCATGCTAGAAAAACAACTACCAGGTAGTTGAAATATTCCTCGCCACGTGACTAGAAACAAACTTGAACTTGCAACAAATATTTTTCGTTTAATAGGGGCATTATAATTTACAATGAAAGAAATACAGTCGCTTCCTCTTTGATATATATTGCTATCCATCTAAAGGGAAATTGTGCCACAGGTGAATTAAATCATTCCCAGGACACTCAAAAGTTTAGAAATAGAGAATACAAACAATATCTTCAAAAATGTAGGGGAAAAAGCTAATAATAAATAGGATTATAATATTTTTTTGTATTATAGGAACATGGTGCACAAGCTTATGGAGATTGATTACACACTTGACAATTGCATGTGGTTGAATGTGACCAGATTTGTAAATGGCGGTCATTTGTTGTATGACTAATATATTGCTATTACTGAGTGTGCTTCTATTTAAAATCCTTTGAAAACTCATGAAAATCTTCTTTTCACTTTGTGGTGAAATTCGACCACAATTGTGTGTAGTGAAGTCACTTCCATTTGTGTGCATTAGCATTGTTGTATGACAACCATGGTTCAGTCTATTGAGTTCACTTTCCATTATGATTGTATATTGAGTGCATATAATTTCTATTGGTGTAACCCTTGCACCCCTTCTGGTGCAAGTGCTAGTATTTACCTCATTGTGAGTCATGATGTGAGTCCTCAATCTTGAAGTTGAAGTGTCCATCTAGCTCTGCTTTGCATATGGTACTAGTATACCACTTGGGCATATATATTGTGTGACATTTGTGGGTATTTTTTATTATATTAGTGGGGAAAAGGACCTGATCCCATTGAGAGTGATCATCAACATTCTTATATAAATCACTACTTTTCTCATTCAAGCTATATATGAGCATAATTTAGAGTGGGTAATGATGTGGAAGGTGAGGTTAACTTACTTTTCTCATAAAAATGACATGTCTACTAATGTATATCCTCTTTTTGGTAGGATCTATAAGTCAATAGGCCTTTAATTCATTGCTATAGTAAAAAATAATACATTTCATGAATTTATCATCAAGCTTCTTTCTCTTTTTCTTAGGAGTGTGCATGTATGATTTGCAACCAAATAAATGAATAGTAGAGATAGATGGATTAACTCTTGTCCATGGTTCCTTTGGTGTGATGCCATCAAGTTCTTTGGTTAATGTATGATTTAGAAGATAAACTAGTTTTTGCATAGTTTCCAACCCAATATACATGTCCCAAATAAGAATCCTTTAGCATACTATGCATCATCTTCATGATGCTATAGTTATGTCATTCAACAAATCCATTTTTCTTAGGTGTGTATGTTGCAATTAGATGACAAAAAAATATATTTTCCTTCAAGTAGGTGGATAATTCTATGCTAGTGAATTCCTCCCTAGATCTAATTGGAGCGCAAAAACATGATTATTCATTCCCTTTTCCACAATAGTTCAAAACTATTTGAAGTAGAAAAATCATCATCTTTGGTCTACAAGAAATAGACTCACATTTTCTTTATGTGATCACCAAAAATAAGTTGAATGTAACTAAAGCCATTGAGACTATGTGCCATGTGTCCACACATATCAATATGCACCAATTTCAAAGGATTGCTTGCTTGATGCTCACTAGGATTGAAGGGTACTCAATGTTATTTTCTAGAAAGACAACTAGAAAAAATAACACTCATCTTTTCAAGTGAAAGTAGGCCTTCACCATGTCATTCTTTTTTTTTTGGTAAATCACTGCTAAGGGGCAACACCCTACGCTTTTTGATAGGAGCTATGAACTAGTGAGGCCACATATGAGGGACCTCATCCCCTATATCTCCATTTCTCCTCCTCTCCTCCCTCTTTCCACCTTGGCACCTTCGGCCTTTGTACCCCCTCCATCTGCCACTCCACCATCATTACTCCTCTTACCATCTGTTGGGTGCCTTTGAATACTCGTCAGTTCTACCACCTGACCTACTATCAGCTTGACCCTCTAACCCTTTGTCTATTGCCTTTCCATCGACCCCCCTACAACCATCTGCAGCCTCCCCCGTGATCTCTCTCTTTGCCTTAGTTCCTCCTTCATTGACCTCGCAACAATGCCTGCCACTTGCACCAATGAGCATTCCCACAAATCACCTGTGGGATTCAAACCTTGGGTAGCCCAACTACTACCCTTGTAACTTAACCGTTGCACTGTGGGGTCAACCCCATTCACAATGCCATTCTTACTAAGAATAAGAAAATAGCTAGTGATCAAGTGATCAAATTGGTGATGCCATAATATAGAAAGATCATATGTTATCACCAAGGCTTGATTATTGCTAATGGTATCGATCTTAAACATTTTATCAATTTCAAATTCACTTGAACCTACAATATTTAAAAGTTTATATTTATCATAGATGAGGCATATCTTATTATCACCATTTTTTTCAAACTCGATCCTCAAGTTATGGTTGAGAAATTTAGTGACCAGCTAGCACTCAAACATAGGACCTTTCATTTGTTGCTATCTAGTGATCTACCATTGTGCTACTAGCCCCTTTATGGCCAATATATTGTTGGTTTAGGTGTGGCTTATTTTTAAAATACCTCACACTATAGTTGTTGCAAGTGACCTACACTTGTTGGTTTAGTTGTGACCTCTCATGATCTCATCCTTGTATTTTTTCTTTATTTCATGTACCTTCGCTTATTGTTCTGGGTGAAAGCACAAAGTTGAGTCCACTTAAGGTCATGTTTTGCTTCTGGGCCTTGAGCCAAAAATGGGATCCTATTTTTTGACATTCTAAAATAGGCTGTTAAAAAATGGGATCCCATTCCCGTTTCATTAAAAACTATTTTTTTACGCTTTTATGAAACGAGATCTCATTTTAGAAAACAGGATCGTGAAACGAGATCTTGTTTCATAAAAGCATAATTTTTTTTTATGAAATGGGATCCCGTTTTTTAAATAAATTTTTGGTCAAGTTTTTGCTTTGTTTTTTCAATTCGAGAAAAGGCTTGGGGACTCAAACCCAAGCTTTGGACCTGGTTTGACTTGCAAGTTGAAGGTCCTGTCAATGCCATAAGAAAATAATGACTTTGGACATATGTCTAAAGACCTTTTTTTGCATAATTTTTTGACGAAATTCAAACCCATTATAGATGAGACAGTGTAAATTCCAAATATGTAATTTTTTTACAATTGAATTATTTTTTCAAATTTTCAATTAATTTTTGATGCAAATGGTCTATAAACTTGAAATATCAGGGTTTTTTAGTATTTTAATAAGTTTTTATTAATTTTTAAAAAATGAATTGTGTAAAAGCGTACTTTAGACAATTCTTCTCAATTTGAAAAAAAAATAAAAAATGATAAGTTTAGGTCATTTATGTGTGACCTACATGACAATTTTTCAAAACAATAAATATGGCCAATAAAAAATTAACCAAAAAAAAAAAATTCAATAAAAATTAAAAAAAAATATAGAAAGCGTGCTTTAGTGAGTTACAAATCTTTTCTCAAAAAGGATTTAGAAAAATACGATTATTTAGGTCAAAATATGGATGGCGTACACATGCATGGTATGGTAAAAAAAGTGACTTTTAAATAGTGGTTTTGAGAAACGCCTATTGAAAATCAATTTGTATTATTTGGGTACTCAAATAAAATTACATATTTAGAAACTAGACTCCAAGTACTACATTTTATGATTAGTGACTTTTTTTAAGATTCCATCTCTAAGTGCTTCAAATTTTAAGGTCAAATGTGATAAATTTTGAAAATCAAGGAAAACACTTCCACTTTTTGGCCAAAAAGTGGACTCAACTTCTTCCACACACCCTTATCTCTAGTGCCTTTCCCTTCCCATTCCTTCATGTAATTCTCTCCTTTCTTCTTCCACACTTGTCTGTTGCTACTAAAAGGAAAAAAATCAAATGTTTCTAGATTGGTGGCTATTTCTTCACCCTCTCTTTTCTCATGACACTCTTCTCAAAAACTCTTCTTGAACATAAAATCTTTCCAAGTGAGGCATTCTAGATTCTTTCCCTAATGTGTATGGGTTCCAAAATAGTGCCCAAATCCTTATCTAAGCACCAAAATGGCATTTATTGATAGGAGTGGCCTAGGTAGAATTTAAACTCGTTTACTCTTATATTCATTCTAACTAGGTTTAATGTGATTACTACTTGGTTGAATGGTTGCTAAGACATGTAGAAAAATTCAAGATTTCAAATTGTGCTAGAAAATGGGACTACTTGTGGTCCATGTACAATTCCCCTACATCAATTTAAGAAGAACCTTAATATTGTAGAATTCAACTAAAAAAATGAGTTATAGCTACTTATCTCATGATGATCAAAATATTTGCACCCACCAAAAAATATATATTTGATTTCCTCCTAATGTCATTTGAAATTAAATCAATTGCAAAAAACCACAAATTGAATTGATTCTCTTAGTTTACTTTTAGATTATTCTTCTTTACCTAAACCCCACTTCAAAACATCCCATTTTGTCCCTTTGTCACCATATCCCTTTGCAGAAACATAGCATGAATTCAACTATATGGTTGTTACTAAACTTTTTCATTTGGTTTGACAAACGTTCATGATGGTAGAGTTGTTATAACCAATTAATAACATCAAGTGATGGAATATGATGGTAGAGGACTTTCAGGGACTCCAACAAATTATTACAAGAAATGATTTTGTACTCTTCAATCAAGAAAATGATAAAGAAAAAATGCTAGTAGATCCAAGTTTATTCAACTAATGATATTATGAACTATTGGTCACTATTTTTGGTGATGCAATATTTCCTTATTAACAAAGATGCTTCTACATCATAAATAAATAAATTAAATAAAATATTGAAATTTCAAAATATCACCTTTGATGACTCTAACTTTGAGAAAGATGTGAAAGTGGATTGTAACATATGATGGTTAGTTACAAATATATGAATTTCATCAACCTTAGGGTAGAGTTGTTTCATCCACTCAATTTATTTGAAAGTTTGCATATCATCAAGTTGAATGAGTAAACGACACATGGTGTCCAAAACATGTGTCCATATCTACCTTCGAACAATCACCCTACAACTTTCAATTTTGAAAATTGTTTGTTATAACTTGAACATTTTGTGGCCCCTTTGCCTCTTTGTACCCTATGAAAATGTTGGCAATAGAGTTGACATCCTTCACTTGCCCCTCACACATAACACCCCTAAAACTCTTTAGGGCACACTACAATGACATTAATTGAGGGCATATTTTTGCAATCTTTCTATCCCCATAAATGATGGATGCCCTTGTTTTGGACCACAAATCATTAATAGGTTATAATGAAATATCTACAAACCTTCTTTCCTTGGCCAAGAATGTGGTAACTTTTCATAACCATAACTTATGTAACTTGTAGGTGTCTCATTTATCCTCTCACCATTTCCTACCAATACCACGATTTTACAAGGCTGAAAGGAAGACCATCGGTGTAAATACAATATGCAATGTGCTCATCAACATGATTTCTCACTTCATTCTAAAATTCCATTTCTAATTAGCCCAAATCCTTGGTTCTTTTGCAAGAAAAAGGGCTCATGTTTTATTCTAAAGATAGTGTGACAAAAGATTAATAAGTGGAAACCACTACTAGAGTAATTGATGATGGCCCTATAAGTGACCTAGAAGATCCTTTCTTGGCTAAAGGATGAGACTTTGATCTCAATTTCTCAACCACATTGCTTGTTAGAGTCACTCAAGGACTCAAGCTCCTAGGATCACCTATAAAAACAAAATATCTTCCCCAAGAGAGAAATGAAAAGAATAGCTTGCTTGATTATGGATACAAGATTGATTGATTGTATATGAAATGTATATGAGATGCCTTGCTTATAAAGACAAGGTTGAGAGATACGATTAAACAAGATCATGAAATGTGTCTTAATCTTGTACAATGAGACAATTACCTAACAATTATTAAATGACCTAGAACACTAGAATTAAATGTCAAGATAAGATAAGATAAGATACATGACACCTAAGATTTCTAGAAAGATTTCCTAGGACCTAAGTAAACTTAACATGTGAATATGGCATACTAGTGGACTAGATAGGTAAAATATCTTATTCACACCAACATTGCCTACTTCCTCTTGCTCTTTGATATAAGAAAGAATGTCTCTTTGGAAACTAATTTTGTATTAGCCTACCACAATCTTTGATCTCCCTTATAAGTGATTTACAAGATCCTTTATTGGCCAAAAGATCAATCTCGTGATCTCAATTTCTCAATCATGTTGTATATTTCCTCTTTCTATTTGATATAAAGCAAGAATGTCTTATTGACATCTCATGGTTTAGTAATCTACTGCTCTAATTCAATTGCCAACAATTGCATACAAGTGGGCTTTCACTAGACTAGGCAACCGATGGTTTATTAGCCTACCACAAGTTCTAATTCATTAGCCAACAATCACGCACAAGAGGGCTTTCACTTAACTATAGAGCCTCGATAATCATTTTGACACTCATAATAAAACTTTTATGAAATGATGTTTCGTGATATTTCTCTAAATCAATTGACATCAAATAATTGTTTTGAAGAAAACTTTTATGAAATGAAGTGTTACGTTTTTTCTCTAAATCAGCTAGCACACAAATCTCAACATTGAAATAAACTTCTCAAATTTCAACATTGAAATAAACTTCTTTTCTTTAGACACTTTTAGTGAAAGAAAGTCAAATTGCATCGAATCATATACATGTAAGCCCTGAAAATGTTCGGGAAGAATCAGAAAAATAAGTAAGAATGGCTGAATAAACTTAGATGTGAATGATTCTCTAGAATCTAACATTTGTCTTTCTCCTTCAATATTAAGATATTAACAATTTTAGAGACGGAAAATGCAGAGCAAATGACCAAACGTCTCTTTCATCTCAGGATGAAGAATGAAAGGGAATTTATAGAAAATTTTATATCCCTGATTCATTTGTCAATTAAAAGAATAAAAAAATCTAGGGCACACAAAATATTGATGAGAAATCTGCTCAATAGTTACCAGTCCAGAAGTAAGACAAACAGTGTAGCCATATTCAGAAAGTTTGCACATTTTAATAGCTTAAACATCCCTAATTTAACTAGTGTATTTCAGACAATAAGAAAATAGAATCTTCATAATACAAGAGATAATACTGTTTGTTAAATTATGATCCCCTAAACTAGACCACTTGGATTATGAAAACGTAGTAGGTTTCAATTTTAGAAGAATGAGATAAAAATAAAAATCACTCAGGTCTGTCAATCACAGTCTAGGTGAATGAGACACGAAGATAATCCAGCCTTGGCAGGAAATATAAATTTTTCGGTTATGATCTAGTTTATACTGTTAGATCAGTTAGCTACAAACATTATATTTGGTTCCCTAAAGATAGGCATGTAGATACTGACCTTTACCCCAGCAGAGTACATTTCTTATTAGAAAACATTTTAGTTTTGCAGACTTGTTATTACAAAGTCCGCATAGAGTTTAATGTTCTGGATTGCCACAACTCATATTTTAGCTCCAATATGGTTTCTGGGTTGATTATTAGGGCACCCTGTAGATGCCTCATTTCACGATATCAGAAAATGATGATCTGAAAGTGACAGACACCCTTCCAACTATCTTTTCAAGTTAACAATTGGTATGCTAAACGTAAAATATTTCATACTATGTAGAAAACAATATAAATGTTCAAAATTGTTGATTATGCCCAAGGCGTCCCCACGCTTAGCAATTGCGAGCCCTTTTCATGTTCGATGGTGCAGATTGGCCGAGAGGCAATGGACTGCGATGAAACGCATCCCAGCAGTTCATCATTTTTCCTGGCTGTTTCCCCGCTCCTCCAAACTCTACCTCGCTGGTATTGACCTTTCGCTTCTCCACTTGCGTGAGATGGTTGAGCATTTACTCAGGTCGTGGTGTTTATTGTTGCCGATTGTTGAGTCGGTAATTAGGGTTTATTAAATATCTGCCGCGACAACATCAAAGCATTTGAATTCTGTGTTTCTAGCACTTGTTGAAAGGGGTTTTACTTTGCAAGATTTGTATCAAATGGCGCGCACAAAGCAGACGACAAGGATAGGAGGGAAGGCCCCTCGCAAGCAGCTGGCAACCAAGGCGGCAAGAAAGAGTGCCCCTGCTACAGGTGGAGTGAAGAAGCCTCATTGCTTCAGGCCCGACACTATTGCTCTTCGGGAGATCCGTAGATACCAGAAGAGCACACCTTACTGAATACTAATTCAATGGTTGTGACTTTCTGTTGTCCAGACAGTCACAGCTGCTTGTTTTCATATTTTAAATAGGTACAATTTATCTATGCTTGCTTGCTCTGAGAAACTTCAGTTTTCTTATATTTTTCAGTTTTGTGCATCCAATAGTTCTCTGATTTGAATAAGAAAACCATGAGACTTGTTATTTATATGTGCTTTTGAATTTGAAATCATATCCTAGACCAACAAGCAAAGTACCTGTATTTTTATAATGGCAGTAATACCATTTTGATAGCTTATTATGATGTTATGTTTGTTAAGATTAAGAGGTCTTCTAATTGTTATAATGGCAATAACAGGATAAATATCATAATACCCAATTTATCTTTTAGGCGTTTTGTTACTGAAATTTAGTTTTCTGAAAAATGTCATTGGCGCTTGACATTTGAAGGTCACATTGTGCCTGTTAAACTAGCTGCAAGTTCAATTTTGAGATTCCGTTATGTTTGTATATGGTGCTATGGCGATTATAGGTTCAGATCCATATTCTTGCGGCCTCTTGATTTGGTGGGGAGATCTTGATCT
>VDFB02147710.1:0-27056 GCA_007258455.2 Sequoia sempervirens | reverse complement strand
TGAAGTTAAGCCTCTATTTCTTTGAATTACTAGAAATATCAGAGGTTAGAAATGCATTATTTAGTTCCATTAAGGAATTTTATGAACCTAAAGCTTCATCTAGTACACTTGTAGTTGAAAAAAAATCAAGCAAAGGGGAAGGATAAGATTCAGATCTCTCAAGTAGACACACCAATCACCCTTTTTAGAGATAAGAAGGATTCTCCACCCTTCCTCTTAACCCTACGTATCTTTGGAAAAAATCTGCACAACTGTCTAGTAGATTTGGGTACATCAACCAATATGATGCCCTTATCAATTTGTAAAGCATTGGGTCTCACCCCTTCTCCTTTTGTGAGGAAGGTCACCCAATTAGATAAAACTAATGTTAATGTTGTAAGGGAGTTAAATCACATCCACATGCAACTTGATTTTGATCCTCGAGTCCAACATTGAATTGGCATTCAAGTTGTGGATATACCTGATATGTATGGTATGCTTTTGAGCTGACATTGGACTAGAATTTTGATTGGGTATATGTCTACGGACTTCTCCCACATGTAGCTTCCATAAAGGGGTATGGCTAACCAAATTCGACTAAAAAGAGAACCTCAGATGAAGCATATGATTACTATATTCAATCAAAATAATGAGATATTATTTTTGGAAGAGGATCTTGGTGTATATTCCTCAGCGGCCTTATGGACTGATGAAATAATGATGCTCATTAAATACTTAAACCAAGTTCCCAATAGCATGGACATGTGTATTGAGATGAATGATGATCCTCATTTAGATGAGGAAATAGGAATATTTGAAGGGTTTTAGGAGTTCATAAGGAGATGTGTTAGTGATCAAATAAGTTTGGAAACAAGATAAATTTTAGGGATTTTTTGTTGCCATATTGGTGTCGAATTCATGATGCATCACATTATGAGTTTGAATGTTTCCTATGTCAAACATCAGTAGAAAAGATAAGAGATCAATTGGATACCCCAAATGTAGGAAAAGATAATTTAGAGCAAGAATTACTATAAACTAAACAATCTTCCCAACAACAAAATCTGACTAAGGAGTTGTCTCTGAAACTAGATAGGACATTGTTGGAAAGTAAGGATAAAACTAAAATTTGGAGATTAAGGTTCGATGGTTCTAGATTGAAGCAAGGGTTGGGAGTCGGTTTTGAATTGATCAATCTCAATGGTAAGACCTTTGTAGGGAACAAATTTCAATTTTATTGCACAAATAATATCATCAAGTACAAAGCATTAGTGTATGGGCTCTTAATGGCAATACACAAGAAATCTAAAGTGTTCTAAGTTTTTGGAGACTTAGAGTTGGTGATAAAACAAGTGACAAAATATTACTCTTTCCATGACAAAAGGTTGGAAAACTATCAACATCGTGTATGGGACCTAAATTAGAAAGTTTTGATGCCTTCAACATCCAATTGATTCCTAGAAGTAAGAACCACACTACAGACATGTTCGCCTAGGCAGCCAGTACATTACAACCATTGTCATTGTCTAGTTTGAGGAAATTCATAGTTAAACTCACTCCTACTCCTTCAATACTAGATAATGTTTCAAAATTTCAAGTGTTTGAGGATGACAAACATATATTGGATTTCATTACCCGCTCAGATTATAGATGAGATAGAACCGAAAGAGTTAAAATTGGATCTAGGAATAGTTAATCTAAAGACTAATACAATCCCCAGGAGAATGGTTCAATTAAAATGAATTTTTTACTTCAATCAATTGAGGCAACAAGAGTATAAATATAAGAAGGAATCAGTTGAGAGAAAATGCAACACATATAACATGGGTACAACAGATCAACCAAAGAATGTGTTTATCGAAAAGGTCTACACTCCAGCTGAAAAGGATGGGATAATTAAAGCCTTGCATATATGTCATGATGTGATAGCATGGAGCTATGAAGATCTAAAGACTTATGATATGTCTATAATTACACACGCTATTCCTCTCAAAGTAGATTCTAAGCGATTCAAACAAAGACAATGACTAGATAATGCATTGTTGGAGCCAATCATTTACAAGGAAGTGCAAAAATTGTTGACAACTAGAATTATATTTCTTGTATGAAATTCAATATGGGTGGCTAACTTGGTTCTAGTTAGAAAGAAGAATGGAGAATTTTTTTTTGTGTAGACTTTCACAATCTTAGTCAAGCGTCCGAAAAAGATAACTATTTGTTGCCTTTGTTGGATGAAGCATTGCAAATCATAAATGAATCCCAAATGATTTCATTCTTGGATGGTTATTCTAGATATAATCAAGTTATGGCCACGCATGAAGACAGATTGAAGATGACATTTACAACAAAATGGGGAACCTTTGCTTATAGGTGCATGTGTTTTGAACTAATCAATGCTAGAGTGACATTCCAGCGTGTTATGGATATTGCTTTTAAGGAGTTGGTAGGTAAGTGTATTGTCATTTACATTCATGATTTAACAATGTTTTCAAAGAGAAGAGAAGACCATATATCTAATTTGTGCAATATATTTTAGAGATGCATAGAATTTGGTATTTCACTCAACCCCAAGAAATGCATCTTTGGAGTGACAGAGGGTAAGCTACTTGGTCACATTATTTCAAAAAATGGATTTCCATTGATCTTGAAATAGTGTAGGCCATTCTAAAGATTCAACCACCAACCAACAAAAAAGAGCTTAAATATTATTTTGGTAAGATAAGTTTCGTACACAAGTTTATCATTAGCTTTGTAAAAGTCATCAAGCCCTTGAATGTCATGCTTAAACAAAATGCAAATATTGATTAGGTACCTGAAGCTAAGCACACTTTCAAGGAGATTAAATAAGAAATTGTAGATGCTCAAGTGCTAGTAAGTTTGGATTATGTACAACCCTTTTATATTTATTCTTTTGCATTAGACCATTCTTGTGCTAAAATACTTACACAAAAAAGAGAACAAGGGGATGAATGCCCAATAGCATTTATGAGTGCTCCTCTTAAGGATGCAAAATTAAGCTATCTGAGCATTAAAAAATAGGCCTACGCTTTAGTAAGGGCATTCAAGAAATTCAAACACTATATTTTGAAAAGAAAGGTGTATGAAATCATACCCAACCCTACTCTTAAAGTATTACTAATGCAGAATGAACTAGGAGAACGAAGAGGTAAATGGGTAACAATGTTATAGGAATTGGACTTGGAGATACATCCAATGAAGTTGGTTTAGGGTCAAGCTTTGACCCATACTATGGTAGAAACGAATCTAGAAATTATAGCACAGCAATACAATCTTGAGGATGTATCCCCAGATGAGTGGTATGATAACATCACATTTTATCTGCTCAATCAACATTGTCAATCACATTTGAATTAGGTCCAAACACATGCTTTGTATTTAAAAAGTAACAGTTTTATGTTGAAAGGGGAAATATTATACAAGAGGAACCATGAAGGTATCTATTTGAGGTGCCTTGGTAAGCAGGAAGCATCAACAGTATTGAATGATTTTCACAATAATTTTGGGACTGGTCACAGTTTGGGAGATGCCATAGCACATCAAATTTTGAGAGTTGGATACTATCAGCCCACTTTGTTCTACGATGCACATGCACACATTCACACTTGCCACACAAGTCAAACAACCACAAGAAATTCAAACAAACACAAGCAAGGAGGTATAGTGTTGTTCCTCTACAACCAATGGTTGAGATACATCCCTTTGCATAGTGGGGATTTGATTTCATCAGTATGATAAATCCTCCTTTTGTGGGTCACAGGTATATTCTAGTCACAATCAATTATTGTACTAGATAGAAAGAGGTCATTGCATGCTAACTATGTACTACTAAAGTGGTAATTAAGTTTCTTGAAGAGAACATTGTAACATGTTTTGGATGTCCATTTTATTAGATTGTGATAACAGTCCTACATTTGCATCATTAAAATTTTCTAGTTGGGCATTTGATTATGGCATCACTTTAAAATTTTCATCTAATTATTATCCTCAAGGAAATGGCCTAGTAGAATCCACCAACAAGAACTTAACTATCATTTGTAAACTGCTAGATAAGAATCCTAAAGACTAGCACAATCAGCTGAGATTTTCCCTTTGGGTAGATCAAACCCATAAGAAGGAAACCCTTGGCACATCTCTATATCACTTGGTGTATGGTCTAGAGCCCATCTTTTCAATCCATTTCAAAATCCCCACCTTGCAGTTCATTAATGAATAATATGATGAAGGGGAGAAGTTAGAATCGCATCTATCCCAACTCCTTCATTTGGACGAAAAATGTGATTAGGCTATTAATAATTTTGCTAAACATTAAGCTGTCATTAAATGATGGTTTGATAGGTAGGCCCATGTTAAAGCCTTCAAAAATTTTGATATGGTCCTCTATTGGGATAAGGCACATGAGAAGAAGGGAGAGCATGGTAATTTCAACAAATTGTGGCTCATTCCCTTCAATATTTATAAGATATTAGGGGATAGTGCATATCAACTAAAGACCCTCATAGGTGAAGATGTCCCACTACCCGTCAATGGGAAATACCTCAAGAATTACTTCCAAGCCCGAGTTGTTTTAGCTCAAAATTATATACATAGTTAGGTTAGGTTTCAAGTTTGTGTTGCGTCATTCTCATTTTCCTTTTTTTGGTTGGATGTAATTTTGTATGAATGAGATTTCTTCTAGGAAGTGAGTATAGTTTCTTTTCTTTGATAAATTCTTATCCCTTTCTTAGAAGAGTATGGTTGGTTGGGTCAGTTGCAGATTCTTTAAAATTTGTTAACTTTGGTATCTGTTTGGTCTTGATTTTTTCCATCATGTCTTGAAACCTTACACATTACATAAACACATCTAAACTAGTGGGGTCACTTTTGGGCAGGAATGTGCTATCAAGTATAGGGTGAAAAATATTTATTTCCTACTTGAATGCCACTGTTATCCTCAACCCTAAGTGTAGGCTTCATTGCCTGCAAAAGATAAAAAAGAAAAGAAATATAAAATAAAATAAAAAGAGATAAAAGTTATATATCTTCTAAATAAGAGGGATTCGAATATCTCTACCGAGGCTATGGACACCTAACTAGTAGTAGAGCTATGTTCGATAGGATAGCAGCGATAACCTCGTTGGGGCTATAGACACTTGGCGGGCAACGAGGCTCTACCTAGGATGCTTTTGGAGTGGAATTATTTATGTATCCTTATGCTTGATAGTCCATTTTTCTTCTCAATAGAGCATTACCATAGCAAAATTTAATGAATATCATCCACACACACTTTGGTTTATTATGCAATGGGAGCCTCTTTTTTTGGTTCAAATCCTTGGTTTTTGCGTTTGAGAGTATTTATTTCATTGGTCTATGAAACCCAAAAAAATTGGGTTTTGGATCCCTATTTATCTTTGAAATGCTCTAGAGAACTTCCTAGAAGAGTCGCCATTTGTTGTGCCATGCGCACATGCCCCATGAAAATGAGAACCCTCTCTTTTGTGTTCTTGCTTTGGTTTGGTTTTACTTAATGGAAAATATAATTGTTAAACACATTATCTAGTCTTGAGTAGTGTCGTGCATATCACTATGGAAGTAGGTCTTGGATAACTTATTTCTTATTATAAAAGTAAACACTATGTTCAAGAAGCATTTTGACATAATAATTATAGTCTAAGGGTGGGGCAAGGAACAAAAATGATCATGTTTTGTTAGATAATAAAATAGAATATTTTTTTTCCATTATACTTAGGAATCACTACTATGGAATCCCTGAAAATATTTTCTAGTGTAATTTTTAGAATAAGAAGGGGTTGTAAAGATCCTAGAGATTATATTATATCCCCTTTTTTGTAATGATATGATTCAAAATTTTCCACAAAGGTTCTAAAATAATCCTTTAGATAATTGAAAAAAAATACATTTAAATCACTCATATGACTTCAATAGTTCTAAGTGATTTATTATGGACAATGAGTGGATTTTCGTAACTCTTGCTTGAGATGGGAGGTGCCACATGTATAAATTTTGTTACAATACTTTAGAGATTGACCTTAACACATGAATACAAACAACAATTATTTTCTAGTAAATCCTAAATAATAACCTTAATTTTAGGATTTTATTCTTAATGAACCTTCTCCATCTAGGTAGGCATGAAAAATAAAAGAGAAAACAATAACCCATTCTCTTTATATCAATGGTAAGTTGCATCTACCGCAAAATTTTCTTTGGATTTCTTATAAATAATAGAATGATCAAAACAAAACATCTTAGTCAACCGCTTTTGTAGTTATATGGAACACACCCTTTGCAACAAGAAATATTAAATGTTATTATGATATATTTTGATCTAGAATCTACAATCCAAGAATTTTTTTTTTTTAATGATATATTTGGATATATTTTTGGAGCGAATGTAAAATATCCATCATCTATTTTTTATAATTTTATCTCATTGAATTCCTCCATTTTAGTTTCTTATTGGTGAAACTAATCATTTAACCATCTTGTGATCATTTCACATTCTAGGAAAACATTTTCTAAAAATATGGCATTGTCGAAACTAGAGTGGAACACATAATAGCCTCAAGGGAATCAAATGAATTTTTGGATTCCTCATTCTAAATTAAATTATTCTTTTTTATCAATACTTTAAGAGGTCCTAAAATCATACCATGATTGCCAAGAAACTTCTTGTAGTACCTGGTCAAGCCTAAAAAACCACATTAACTCTTGATTGATTTAGTCTTCAATTAATATTACATTACCTCAATATTTTATGGATCCACACATATTAATTTTGTGAAATAATATGACTCAAATACTCTACCCCATGGTTTTTAAATCCTTGATTATATTTATTGGTAAAAAGGAAACAATCCTCTAAAACCTAAAGAACAGTGTACACATTATTGATGTGATTAGCCTAATTGTGACTATAAATGAGTTTGTCATAAAATAAATAAGAAGATGAATTTGTGAAGGTGGACTTTGAATATTATGCTCATTAGACTCCAAAAGGTATAATGAGAATTGGCTAGGCAAAAGGACATCACCAAAAAATAATAGTGAGCTTCATGTGACTTAAATTTTATTTTCCTAGTGTTGTCCTCTTTAATCCTAATTTGGTGGTGGTTCAATTTAAGGTCAAAGTTAGTAAAAAAATTCTATTGAACTTATTTAATAAACCATCAATGATCAAAATTTGAAGCTTGTATTTTTATGGCCAACTTATTTATCTCTGAAAAATCTATGATTATCCTTCATCTTAGTAACCATCATAACAAGTGACAAAAATGGACTTATACTAGGTTTAATTACACTATCCTTTAGTAACTCCTTAACCATATTCTATATTTCATTATTTTTCTCAAAGGTACACCTATAGGGCTAAAATTTTGAAGGTTTATTTCCAAGTAGTTAGAGAATTACATGGCCATGTGACACTTCAAAGGTAACCCTTTTAGTTCCTCAAAAACTTGTTGATGCCTATCCAATATGTCTAATGATTATGGAGAAGTATGGTAGGGAGAGTGGTCTTTGATCGAGATGAAATAAGTGATAATTTTGCAGTTCCCCTTCTTCAACAACTTCTCCATGCAATGAGAGCTCACTATTTGAACATCCCTAGTCTTAAACCTTGCAAAGTGCATGTATTTCCTTGTTGATTGGATTTATTGCAAAGTTGGGTATCATCAAAATTAAGTGGTTCTAAATTTTATAACCATTACACTCTTAATTACACATTCACACCACCTAGAGAGATCATGCATATCATAGGTCAATTGATAGTCCCTTTTGGAAAGTTTAAAAGTACAACACTTATCATCCCTTGATATAGTATTATCATTAGCCACCATAATGTATAAATTATTGACAAAAAAAACACAACAATAGAATTGGTCAAAAAAATATTTTTGATAAAATTATGAGTGTTCCCTCCATCAATTAGAACAAAAAACCTTTGACAGTTGTTACAACTAACAAGTTTTCTAGTGTTTGGGTGGAAGAAGAATCTACTAGTGCATGAATTGAGATATGAGCTTCCTTTGTTGACCCTTCATGATGTAAATCTACCTCTTATTCCTCATTTTGAAACTCTTATATATTACTAGGAACCCCCATTAAACTAATAATATATAACCTATGTTCTCTACATAGATGAATTTTTTTATATTTCTCATCATAGTAAAAAGTAGTCTCTTAGCCTTGTTCATATAGATTAAAAAGTTTAACTTGGTGAAAGAAAGATTAGCTTCCTTTGTCAAATGATCTCACAAATGATGCACTTAGATTAACTAGTCTTATTTTCTTTTAAAGAACTAATATATTAATGTTCATAACATATTACACTTATTAAACTAAAGTGTTTTAATTGGAAATAGTCAATATTATCTAAGTAAGCTAAAACACTAGAAAGGAAATAAACTATTAGTATTTACAAAAAATTAAACAATTGAATTCATGATTTGAAAGTAGAAATGGAAATTAACAATAGAGAGGAACCTAATATTAAAATTTGAAGCTAATTAAATTGAACACCAATTCGAAGCACAAATGATTGTGTAATACATTTTAGTACCATAGGACGAAGTTACCAAAACATGAATCTCTTGGGATGTGTGTCAAAATTGTAGCATAAATAAAACCAAATATTCTTGAGAAGATCACCATTGATGGAATAGATAAAATAAAAAATATTAAACTAATCTATTACAATGAAACGATAAGAATGATAAAGAGATAGAGGTAAATATATTGACAAACTCCAACAAGCTCGAATATCTTCCTCCAAGTGAAAAAATATAGCTAAAGAAGGGAAAAAATGTTTTTATGGCTATATAGTGCTTTCCTTTGGGTCAAGCCCCTAGGTTGGATTTTGAGCCTCCACAGACAACCTATATTTTTTATAATAATAATATAAATTTGTGCTATTTATCCTAAGTGAATTAAGGAGTAAAATAGCAATAACATATTGAGTGAAGTGAAATAGAATGAAAATCCCAATGCAAGCGAATAAAGAGTGTCATCCCAAATACCAAAATCTATAGCAAAAAGGATTCAACAAAATTTCCAATAAGAATAATGAGAATAAGCTAGAGTGAATAATAAAAAATAATATCACCTCACAAATTCTTCATAGGAGCCAATGGAGATGACAATTCTTGTAGTAGGATTGCCTCTACACTTTCATGAGTTTGATAATGATGGATATCCTTCACATAAATTATATTGTTTTTTATTATGGGGAAAAGTAGGTTTTGATGGGACCCAAAACCCATTACATTCAGGTTTTGAAGGGATCTAAAAACCTTTCCAAATCAAGGACACTACTTATAGAAAAAATAACAAATAATCAATAGCTAATCAACAACAACCATTGGAAATAAACAAGACAATACGGGCTACAAACAACAAACAAGTTTTGAAGGGACCTTAAACCCTAACAACCAAGTTTCGATGGGAACCTAAAACCCCACTAACTGATTGAAATAATAGCTTGCATCAGCTAGGCTACAACTAACCAAATGCTTGGGAAACCCAAAACTGAGCCAAGGAAAACAACCAACGGATTGGTATAGAAACACACCCTTGAAAGCCAAAACTTTCAGCATAGAAACACCCCTCTCAATAATGAAGGGGTAAGAGAACACAACTGAACATTGAGAAACATCAGCAACCTTGCAGCACCAATCCAGCCAGATAGCCATCTCAAGCTCCACCTCTATAGGAGAGAGCTACTCTCTAAAGAAGAGGATAGTATGAGGACCCTTTCTACCAAAGCCACCCCTCTCCAACTCCCACAAGCTCCACCTCAATAGAAACCTGTAAGAGAGAAGAGAGTTTTCCACCACACATAGAGCCACCCACTCCACCTCAATAGGAGAGGACTCCCCATCAATAGGAGCAATCTCCACCTCTAGAGAAGACTCAAAATATAGACTCCACTAAAAAAAACTTCAAAAGAATGGGAAGACCCAATATCCTTTGACATTGTGAGCTCCTAGTACATGAAGCAAGGTAGAAAGAGTAGCCCAGCAATCAGCCAAAATAACTCAAACCAATAGGGTATTCTCCACACACCCAAAGAAAAAAATCCCACTACTCCAAACTATGAAGACAACAAGAGAGGAGGAGAAGAGATAGATCCCTTAAGCTTCACAAAAATTAGGGTATTCAAGAAAGAAATTAAACTCATCCCAACCAACTTCTAAAAAATAGAAACAGGGGCAGCCACCACTCCCTTGAACATTAATAGTAGGGGCCTAGCATCCTTCTACAACCAACCACACATGTCAAAGACTACCTTAATCATACAAACATCTAACTCCTTCTCCAACATCAAATGCTTATAATTCAGCTAGAGTTCGACACCAAGCAAAGAAGCTTGAACTTGGAATAACAGAAGCAACCACAAATATGTTGTGCATCAAACTTCTCAACTTCTAAAATGGCATCCAAAGCTCCCTTAAACTTCCAAAACAAATGGGTTGTCAGAGAAAATAAGAGTTTCAACCCCACATGCTGCACAACCCCTAAAAACAACTCTAAAACCCAACACATGTGCTGAAACAACTCAGTGTACACATGAGCCTTCAAAAGGAAGGATGAAAAAAATCCAAAAAATAGAGGAGCAGCAACAGCCTCCACCCCATCACAACAAAGAAGCAAAACTATTGCGTCCCAACTAGATGACAACAACCTGATTTACATCACCTCAACCCAACTAGAAAATGGTAACAGTTAGCACCAAACAACCCAAAAACATCCAAAAAATAGAGGAGTAGTAGTAGCCTCCACCCCATCATGACGAAGAAGAAAAATTATTGTGTCCTAACTAGATGACAATAGCCTACTTCGCAGTGCCTCAACCCAACTAGAAAATGACAACATCTAGCACCAAGTCATCTCAACCCAACAGCTCGACATTAGCAACTTGACCATCCATAAGTCACCTCCCACGAGTGATCCATCTGCCTCCTCTGAATCATCTTCTTCACCGCCTGCATCATCTCTAGAATTCAAATTTCCCCCTCCACTCCTCTTCCCACTCCCTCTCATCTCCATTCTTCTTCTCCACATATATTAAAATTGTATGATGTTAAGGGTATGAGCCTTTGGTTGTTGGATCTACAAGCAATGAGCCCCACCATTTCACCAAAGGGTCTCCCCTTAACACCAAGGTCCAACAATCTCAATTGTTGATGTGGTAAGGAAAGACCTCACGAGATTTGAACCTTGGTCGTTGGCCCTATAGGAAAGAAGCCCCACCACTTCACCAAAGGGTTCCCCTACATCAATTGTATTGTTAATAAGAGATCACAATGTTGTTAATAGTTTGAAATGAAATAAAAATTTCTAAGAGAGAGTAGTAGAATGTAAAGAATATTTAAAAATGAGTCAAAAAGGGAGAAGGAGGTGGGCATCCATTTGAATTCTCTCCAAGGTAGTTGCCTACCAACTAGAAAGATGAAAAATATTGAAATACTTAGGAATGGTCAAGGATTGATGAAATATCATAGGATGCTAGCACGTTGCACTAGTGTCCAAACATTTATAGCTATGAAAATTTCAAAACACTAGGACACAAAATAAGGATGCCACCTACATTGCAAGGTTGAAGAAAAATAATAACAAAAATGCTAACCCTTTTTCATCGAGGGTGACAAGATAAGAAAAAATGGATAAAATGACTTATAACATGCTAGGGGGAATAGAAATCGAAGTGAATGTAAAATATATAATGAAATTATAAAGTTTTGAATTTTTGTATGTTATAGTTATTTGATAACTCCTGAATAACCAGTTAATAGTAATGAGCTTGTTTCCACAATATCTTATATCCTTCCTTAACTAGGATGATTGAGAAGAGAGTCCCCAAACATTTTTTGTGAACTACAATCTTGTATTTTACCAATCATGCTAACACAATAAGATGTGCCATATGATATGGCTTATTCATCTTTACCCTAATTTGAATATTTATTTTTAACCCAAGGTGAAAGGAATTTTAAGTGATCCAATAAGCCTTGTGTCAAATTTTGCACATCCTTAAGTAGGTGATGCAATCAATTATTGCTCCTATTATTATGAGCTTGAAGATGTCCCTTTTGGGCTCTCATGCATGCCTAGTTTGAATCTAAGTACAATAATTTTAAAAAAATGTCACCTAGACATTCTTGCACAAGATTTGGTAATCCAAAGATACAACTAGGCTAATGCTCTTAATGAAAAGCTAATAATACTTGAAAGTTAATCATCAAGAATCTTATCAACCTCATGAAAAATCATATTCTTGCTCCTTCACCAAGAAATTTTCCCTTATTAATCTTTTGGGGCTTTGAGTGACCCCATAGACTACTCAAATAAATTTTATGATTAGAGAATTTAAAGCTGGATTAATAATTATATTAAGGATTAGACTAAGAATTAGATTATCCTAAACCTCCATTGGCCAATTAATAAAGTGTAACACTCAATTGTGTAAGGAATTTGATCCAATTATTGTTGTTTTAAGAAACATAATTATATAATTCTTGTATTGTAGCTTCAATATTTGGGGTCCCCTTGGAATTTTTCTAATTTTGATATTTTTTAATAAGATTTCATAGTTTTTAATATTTTTTCAAAAGATAATTACATTTAAATATCTCAACAATGACTTTTGAAATCTTGTCAATGATTTATATGTTCTTACCTATAGGAAGAACCTTTGCAAATATAAATATGGAATAGTCAAACATTGTATTGAGTAATTAGGCCCCAAAATATTGTGTCTCTTCCCATGTACTTTAAATTAATATCTCATTAGTCATAGAGGTTGTCTACATCAAGTACCATTCTCTAGGTATTAATATTTTTCCCATTAGGGTGGTCACTGTTAATATTCCAATCACAAGTTTATCTCTAAATGATAACTCATTGTATACACTTAGGGTGAAAATTACTAAAATTTAGGATGTGGGGTTTGTTGGTTAACATATTTTTCACTACAAATTTCTTTAAAGATTGACCTTGAAATGCTCAGTTAATAGTAGCCAACGAACCAACAATTTGAGAAGTTGTTATTAGAAAGAAGTATAGTATGAAACTAACAACAGGAAAATAAGTATCTTAAGATGCTAGAGATAAAGATTATAACTTTTAGATTTTAAAATACAAAGGGAGACAAATTCAAATATTTATCTTCTGAATAATTATATGTGATATGAAACCAAGATAAAATTCTCTAAATGATTTCCTAATTCAGAAATCAAAGAAACCATCCAATTTAAATTTAGATTGCATGAACCTCAAGAATAAAATAAAATATACAATGCTACAAATAACAGATGCATAAATAGCTATTACATCAACATCAAAATAAATAATAGCATAAGAAACTTATTTCTAGTGCACAAACTAGGAACAAACTTCTTTATTCATGTCCAAAAACGTAGAGCATAAAGACCCTTCAAATTTTGTATAAAAAATGCATTCAACCTTTAAACCACTTTTCCTCTAAATTAAGAAAAGTATCCTTCTCTTTACAATTGACAACATATATATAGTTTTTCATTTGTAATTGATTCTTTTGATTAATAATAGATAAAAGGTTATAATTTCTCTAATATTTCTAGAAACATAAACACTTTTATAACTTTCAAAGTTTTTGGGAAATAAACTAACTATCAGGATTTGGAGGTACAATCTCTCCTTCCACATCATCTTTATCTTTTTTTGGGAGTGATCTTAGCACTTGAGACTATTGTGTTTGAGTAGAAACTTTGATTTTTGTGTTTTAGAATGATGACATCATTTGTTTAAATTTTCCACACAATCCTATAATTTTGAATATTTTCCAATTTTCTCTAAAACATCAAAAGATGAGAAGCAAAGTGAGAAAGAGCAACATCAATATCACTAAGCTTCCTCATTGACCCCACATCAAACACTTGTTTATAAAATATCCCATTTTCAATCACCACCTTGAAATATTTCTTAATAGTATCAAAATTAATGACCTCAGAATTATCCTTCACTTGGACATTTGAACTGGTGGACAAACAATCATTCTATATTTCTACCTTTAGATGATCACGGTCCTTTATAAGTTTAGTCAAATTTAGAAAAATTTATTTAATTACCAACATCTTTCATTCTATGCTTTTCAACCATATGTGGCATAGGTTCTCATTGGAATTTGAAAATATTTATTCAATAACAAGTATATCAATACTAATTTCAATCATTTATTTAATATTTTTATCAAATTTAATCCATATAGATTCCTTTTTTGTTGTGTTTATCTCTTCTATGACCTCCTTTTTCCAATTTCATCATATATCTTTTTTGTCTTCCTCAATAAAATTTCACATTTTCCATTATCTCTTTGACCCACTTTTATGTCACTTTACCATAAGACTAATATTTACAGATCTTTTCAATAATCTCTTTATCAATTTCTGAAATATGGTCAAAAGAAGTATCTATTGTGTCTAATGGTTGGGTTGAAGTATCTATAACAAATTTAAGATAATAAGTCAACAATTTTACCTTTTCTTTAGTTGATCCTTGGTGCATTTATCCTTCTCAATCCTTTCTACTATCCTAGTAGCCAAAACTTGGAAGTTGTAAGTGTGTACCTTGGAGTTTTACCCTATTCTAATGTGCAAAATATCTAAAAATGCAAGTGATAAAACACTAAGAACACTTCAATGATTAGCCTAAAGAGTGATAAAACAAGGAAAATAGATGAAATAAAATGCAAATCGATTATACCTTCCTTGTTGTTGAAGACTCCTTGGTTGGTCCTTGATTTAGATGAATTTGTGTGCTCCTTAGATGGCTTTTGATGTTACTAGATGCAAGATTGATAATGCAAAATGACTAAATGGATGGCTAAATGATAGAGAATGCTTGAGAATGCAAATTGACGCATAAAGGCTCCTCAAATGAAAAGTGTTCTAAATGTCTTAGAGGAAGGGTATTTATAAGAATTTGAATTCTCTAGAGAATTCAATGGTTGAGATTCATCTAAGGTCAAGATGAAGGGCTATGGTGGGTTGAGAACTCACAAGCCCTCACATCTTGACATGTGGATGGTGAAGTGGCTAAGAGGAGATGAGGTGTAAGTGAGGTGGGAGAGAAGTACATGATGTGGAGGAAGTACAAGTACCTTGCAAGTACATTGGGAGATGGGAAGAATCTTGGGTGAATAAAAGTGAATTTTAAATTCACAATGATTGGAAAAATCTAGTGGATAAGACAATATTCCCAAAAGGTGGAGTTTGTCACATGTGACTTGATGTGACAAGTCAAAGGTTCTAGAAGATGCATGGGAAAAGGGGATTCTTGGAGGAATAAAAAGGAATTAAAAATTCCTTGGGGATGGAGAGAACCAAGGTACGATTAAGATTAATTTATCAGTAATTAGAAGGTAAATGAGGATTAGAAGCCAACTTGCAAAAGTTGGAGGATGTGACACATCCTAATCAAGGATTAGGCATGTGCACATCCCTAATGAAGAAATTAGGAGATGGATTAGGATTAGATGAAAATGGTATGTGAGGAATTAAATAAATGTATTATTTATTTATTTTATTTGATGAAAGGAGGATTAAAGAATAAAGTATTTAATTATTAATTAAATACCTTAGGATTTGGCGATTATGGCATTAATTAAATAATAGTAATATTACTTAATTAACTTGGATAAGAGGATGTTTAGATTAAAAGTGATAAATTTGGATAAATTAAGTGTCCAAATTTAGGTGTCTACAGTAAGTATCTACTTCATGTGAATAAGGACCAGGTGCATTATCTTTAGTGACATATAAATCTATTTTAACAACTTCATGGATATCCTTTTTTACAATTAGCTGAGTTATTTCTACATACATGTTTCTAGAGGAAGAATATTTCATCAACCTATATGTCATTTTGTCCTTTTTCAGTTGAGGAGACTTCTAAAAAAAACTTGCAACAACATCAAATTGAGGAACAATTAACTAAGTTATTTTTCTTTTCCTTGATAAAGTTTGTTGTATCCAAGAATAGGAAGAATAGGTGTAGTGTTTGTAACAATTGGTGAAGATGGAGGTGGCCTCATAGGTGGATGTGTAGTGAATGGAGGAAAAACATTATCAATTTTTTTCTCATTGGGTGAAGAAGGTGGAGAAGGATTTGGTGGAATAGGAGATGTTTGGAGGAATGTGAAGGTGAAGAAACTAGCAATGAATAAGGTGAGGGGGATGGAGAAGTACTCACCTGAATAGGGGATTAGGGAATATCTATGGAATCCTCTTCATCTTCTTCTTCTTGAATAATCCTTAGTCTCTTCCTCTTCACTTCCAACTTCTCTTCTTATCATTTTGGACTACCCTTGCATATTTTTTCTAGACTTGCTTTCTTTGAAGGATCGTCATCATCACTTCCTCCTTAACCAACATTTTAATAATTCATTGAGGATAAAGAACAAGAAGGATAATATATTTTATTTATCTTTCTTCTTTCTTATTTCAGGTGTCTTTCTTGTTGGAATTATTTTTAGATGAACCTTTTGTAGTCTTCTTTCTTACCCATTATTTCGATCTTTTGAGAACAAATTCCACTCTTTCATCTAAATATTTTACTTCTTTATTAGCCCTATTGATTGTGGAAGCATATGTTTTTGAATATTTTAAAAATAAATAGGATCAATCAAATCTAATTCATCATCTTAAATCCATTAGATATCCCAATTCAGCTTCAAGCCTATGATTTTTTGTAGTATTAAGCTCATCAAATCTCTTTTTTTCAATTCATAGTCTTCGCGATAATCTTCTATTTCAGTAAAATTATAATATCCAATTCTAATGTGCAAATTATCTTTGACATAATTTTTGCTATAAAAAGTAAATATCATAGTATGGAAGTACATATTGAACTTCACCAAATATATTTCAATGTTTAATGTATCAAAGGATGACATGCATTTACAATGTGCAAATGCACTCTGAAAGGGGATTCTCACTTTATTTATTTGCACCTTTTATGTACTTCACTAATTTTCCTACACACTTCAATGAGGAACAATTTGTCACTTACATATCTTGAAAATTTGAAATAAAATCTATCAAATCCTCCAATTCTAATGTAAGAAAATCTTAGAAATTGGATGAACTAGCTTAGATAAGTATTAATCTACTCTAAAGCCTCTAGTAACAATCTACTCTCATATTACCTTGGAGTTCTCTAGAAGTGAGCATTATGAGTGCATCATTTACCCTTCTGACATTTACCCTTCTGAAGCTTTTAAAGTTATGTTCCAACTTAATTTGTGGGTAATGATTATAAATTTTATTTGTATTGTAAAAAATCCTCTAGTGACCAACCTTGGTCAAGATTTCATGCTAGCAATACCATAGAAAAGATATGAAGACATAAAAATATTGATTCAACTGAATTTAGGTGAATTGATTATGAAGTTTATCACCGATTATGCTACCCCAATTAATAAACTAATATCCAAAAATAATTAAAATGATAAATAAATACATTCACTCTTTAAAATTATGTGCATCTTTATTCATTGCCAATCTATTTAGTAGCACAATAATATAAGAATATCCTCAATAAAATGAGATATATGAATATTCTATGGAAATTGTGATTTTCCTTTCTTTGTGACTAATAGCGAATGTCACATTATAGTGTTATGATAGGAACTCTTATTTTGTAAAATATTGATATGCCACCATGGTGATGATGTCAACAAAACTCTCTTAGAGGCAATACGAGAGTTACCCCTTTAGATTCGCCATACATCTTGGTTATCAGTTTTTGTCATCTATTGTCCTTATTTTTGTAGTTTAAGGATTATAAATTTTCATGCATTCTAAGATGAGATCAATGTATTACACTACCACTAGTAAATATACTACCTAGATAAGTCCACTATCAATGAATCTTTAAGCAATAATTGATCTTCCTTCCTCCATTCATTTCCAAAAATATTTGAGATTTACATACCCTAGTTTTGTGTTTTCTATATTCGTCAATGTAGTCTCTAATACCAACAAAGTTTTGTACCCCAAATATTTATATTTCATGTTTAATAGGGAAAATTTGTAAAGGGTGCAAACTATACTCTTTAGTATAATATCAAATGCATCAAGGGGTATTTTATATTTTGACAAGAATTGAGGAGAGGAGTAATTTTTTATAGAATATAAAAAATTGTTCTCTGAAAATGATACTTTCCTTATTTTCAATCGAGACTATAAAATAGAAGAAAAAAATATTATTTGAGTACCTTTAAATTGAGAATTCTTTGTCTTATATCTCTTCCGAAAATTCCTTAATACATTAGATCTCCCATCATGATGCCTCCTTGCAATATTTGTTTAATATTGAGTTTTTTTTACTAAATAAATCTCATTTTTTCCTTATAAAAACTTATTCTTGGGTTCCATCATTTAATTACTTGCATTTGACAATTCTAATGGTTTTTATAGGTGTCATTTATTGCTTAAGCCATACAAACTATTTTCTTTTGATTTGGATACAATGAATCTCCAATAGAACTCTCTTTTTCTTTGTGGTTAGGTAAGTTTTTAAAACCTTGTCAACTCTCACCTATGGTTCTAGAGCCATGTTTATTTTCCAACATATGAGCTTTCCCCTTTCAAAATTTTAATGGTTCAAAAATATTTTTTGACATCTGAAAGTGGTTTTGAAACCATCTAAAACTCCAAATGTTGTGGCCAAGAATTGTTTTCTTTTACTTCTCTAAAAAATGTCAAACCTTGATGAGGTTTTGTAAACTCTATCATTAAATGACAAAGGTTTTCAAACTGCTATGAATATCTGGCAATGTGCCTATGCAGAATTCCTTTTGTTTTCCTCAAAAGTGAAAGGAAGTTGGGTGAGCAAAACCGACTTCCTACACTAATCTAAGTAGGAGAGAGTTACAAAAAATCTATTAACACCTTATATAGATATAGAAAGACAATCACATAGAAAGAAAGAGATGGGACAAGTACACATAAATAAACAACACTGGATATATGTGAGGAAACCCTTTTGGGTAAAAAACCCCACCCTATAAAAGCACAATACTTTTTATTATATCAAATAGAAATTATAATGCAGCTCCAAGTATAAAGATTATTCAACAAGTGTTTCGAAATAAACACCTATTATGGAGTCAATATGATAGCACTTCATTACCTACAAACAAACTATGAATTCTATAATGCAAGGAATACAATATATAGGGAGATGCAAGCTAAGAGAAGCATCTAGAAGAGGATGGGTGTCCAAATCCACATGGCACAATCTCCCACGCCATACATAGGATTTGGAAACATGTATAATATTCCCTTAGACCTCTTACAATCATCATAAGATTTTATTCTTCCTCCTCAAGCTTGGGTGCCCAAAATATGCTAATAATAGGCTATGACATGTGTCTTACAACTATCATAAAATCTAACTGTAAGAGAATCTATCATAACTGACCAAGAATACCTGATTCTCTTACAACTTGTCATAACCCAACTTGGGCACCAACTTTCTCCATGCACAAAGATGCCTTATTACACATCATAGAATTTGTCATAAGTCCAAGATTCCAAAGTGGGATGCCTACCTCCACTTGGGATAATGTGTCATCCAGTTACCTCCAACAAGGATTCCACCAATTCGATGGGTCCCAATTTATTTTTTGAAAAGGTGCAATGCACCCATAATATTAGGGGTAAACACTTTTTTTTTTTACCGGAGCTATGAACCGGATACAACAAACCACAAGAAACAACCAAACCCGCGAGCACAAAGGCCCAGCGAAGGCACAAGGCCTGCGAGCACTTTGGCCCAGCGAGGGTTTGAACCCTGGTGGCCGTCACTACAACCAAGCGACTTGACCACCGAACCACGCCCTTATCGGCAATTCGATGGGTCCCAATTGATGACATGACATTGTAGGAAATTAAATAATACAAATAAATACATTAAAATTAATAATGTTAGGACTCTAAGGTTGAGACACCTTAATCTCTCCCACTTGTCGAAGACATGTCAAGAGTCATATGAAATCATCTACTTAGGGCCCCAAGGCCCATAGAATCAAAACACCATTTTAACTTCTTTGTGCTCACTACTTTTGTTATTGCATCTGGAACATTCTTCAAAGTTTCAACCTTTTCTAAGTTCACCTTTCCATCTTCTACCATATCACGAATAAAATGATACTAAACATCAATCTGCTTTGTTTTGGCATGGAAGGTAGAATTCCTCGCTAGATAAATGGTACTCTGACTATCGCAACAAACAGTAATTTGTCTTGTATCTAAACCAATATCAAAACACAATCTCTTAAGCCAAATGAATTCCTTACAAGTATGAGTGACTGTCATGTACTCTACTTCTGTCATGGATAAAGTGACTAAAGCCTATCATTTACTCATCCAATTGATAGCACCAGCAACCATCATAGGCACATAACCACTAGTGGATCTTTTTATGTCAATTTCACCTGCCTAATCTAAATTCGCATATCCATGAATGCTCAAAAATTTTTGAGGTCTAGTGGGATAACCATGAAAACATAGGGCATACTCAAAAGTACCCTGTAAGTATCTGAACACTCTCTTAACTGCATCCCAATGTATCCATCCAGGATTAGCCATAAAACAACTAAGGACTCCCACTACCTGGGAAATGTCAAATCTCATACACACCATAGCATACATCAAACTACCAACATCACTAGCATATGGTACCTTGGTCATGTCCTCCATCTTAGTAGGAGATTTTGGACAATCATTCATAAAAAGCTTTGTCCCCTACATCATAGGAACAATCAACTATTTATAATTTTCCATGTAGAATATCTCCAACATTGAATTCACATACTTTCTCTAGCTTAGCCAAATCTTTCTATTAGCTCTATCTCTTCTAATCTCCATCCCCATAATATACCTAGCTACACCTAAGTCTTTCATCTCAAACTGTGCTGACAACTAAAACTTCAAATCTGAAATCATGCTTTTACCATTCCTAATAAACAACATATCATCTACGTATAAAAAAATAATGAGAATGCCACCATTACCAAATTTATAATAGACACAATGGTCAGATTTAGATCTCAGAAATCCCAATGACAACATGTAGGTATCAAACTTCTGGTACCATATTCTAGGAGACTATTTCAAACCATACAAAGACTTCTTCAGTTTGCAAACCAAATTTTCTTTACCATTTTCAATGAAGTGCTCTGGTTGTGACATGTAAATCTCTTCCTCTAAGTCACCATGAAGGAATGTTGTCTTCACATCCATCTGTTCCACTTTGAAATCATATGTTATCGCAAGTGATAACAGGAAGTGAATAAATGTTAGCTTCACAATAGGAGAGAATATCTCCCCATAATCAATTCCCTCTACCTGTGAAAACCCCTTAGCAACCAATTGTGCCTTTACTTCTCAACACTGTCACCAGGACAACATTTTTTCTTGAAAACCCACTTACAACCAACAGGTTTACATCCAACAAGAAAAGGTACCAGATCCCAAGTCTTGTTTTTCTTTAAAGTAGTCATCTCATCGTCCGTGGCTTTCATCCAGGAATCTACATCACTTGAATACCTATAGCCTCTCTAACAGTCATAGGCTCATCAATGTTAGCAATCAAAGCAAAAATACAATAGGAATCCAATAATGAATAACCAAACCTTTTTTATTACCACCTAACTCATGTAAACCTCCTCAATTGTTGAGGTTGAGGTTCTTCTTCTTCTTCAAAACTTTCAGAGCTACTCGATCTCTCCTCATCATCAGGTCCAATAGGAATGTGTAGTTCATCTTTCATTGGAGTGGGTGGAATCTCAACTACCTCCTTGTTCTATTTCTCCTCTTTCTCTGGTTGTAGCTCAACAGTGGAAGGTTTCAGCTCTAAAAACTACACTTTTGTTGTAGAGAGCCTCTTGAGCCTGTGGATCCCAAATATGGTACCCCTTATCACCAATACCATAGTTGATGATGATACACTTAATTTCCTTGTTCTCCAACTTAGACCTTTTCTCAATCAGAACATGAGTTTAAGCTTCATAACCAAATACTCTAAGATGTGTCATTGAAGGATTTTTACCAAACCATGCCTCCATGGTTTTCTTTCCAACAAGTGCCCATGTAGGAGATTTTTTGATTAGATAACATACAATGGCTACCGCTTCAGCCCCAAACTTCTGCTCAAGGCCAACACCACTCAACATACTCCTAGCTCTCTCCATCAACATCTTGTGCATCCTCTCTGCAACCCCATTTTGTTGTGGGTGTATGGATTTGTCTTATGTCTCTTAATCTCATGCTCTTTATAGAACTTTTCAAACTCTACCAAAAAAAACTCACCACCATTGTCAATTCTCAAACACTTAATCTTTCTACTAGTCTAATTTTCTACCAAGGCCTTAAACTTCTTAAACCGACTAAAGACTTTAGCTTTACTTTTGATAAAATAAATGAATGTCCTTCTACTGTTACCATCTATGAAAGAAACAAAATATATAGATTTTGATAACAAAGGAATATTCACAAGACCAAACACATTTGTATGAACATAGTCCAAAACCCTAGAAGACTTGTGAGAACTAGAGTAAAAAGAAACACATTGTTTTTTTCCATAAACATAATGTTCACAAAAGTCAAACTCGAGATTATAATCATCAAGGCCTTCAATAAGGCTCTTATTTTTTTAGGGTTCTAAGATCCTTCTCACCAATGTGACCAAGTCATTGGTGCCATAGAATTGTCTTCTCTGTAGGAAGATTCATTTACATGGAATGAGCACCCTTAGGTACCCAAAATGCACGACTGTCAGATGTAGCTGCAACTGACTTCTTCTCAGCACAATCTAATGGTGAGGATGAAGAATCCAAAGGTCACTTCTTCGGATGTCAATAAAATATTACATTGTATTGTGCATGTATTCAACTTGTATAAGGTGCCAACCCAAACACCCTTAGCCAACACCATAGCTCTTCTCGTCATCTTGCATCCTCCACCAGAGAAAACAACTTGCACTCCTGAATCATTTAGTTTACTTAAAAAAAAGAATTTTTCATGCCAAACTTGGGATGTGCAGGGCACCATCAATCCTCTTCACTCTTCCATCAAGGAATCTTATTTTGACTCTTCCATGGCCAACAATCTTCAGGTGAGAATCGTCACCCAAATACACCTTACCACCATCATACTCCTCATACTTTGAGAACCATCCTCTATGAAAGTCATGTGGAAAGAAGCACCCGAGTTTATCAACCACACATCTTCTAATGCATGGATTTCTAAGGTTGCAAAAAATGCTTCTACTTCATCTTGAGAAGATTTATCAGATTCAAAATTAGAGAATGACTTGTTTTCTTCTTCTCCTCCTCCTTACAATCTTTCCAAAAATGACCAATTTTTGCGCAATTCCAACATTTCACCTTGGAATTCTTACCGAGAGACTTAGATCTCCATGGAGACTTGGACTTAGACTTATTTTCTTTCTTCTTGTCTTTCTCCTTCAGTCTACCATGAACATCAAGGGCCTCCTTGGCCATCTCAGAAGACTTTCTCCATATTTCTTTAGATAATAATGAAGAAACCACCTCATCCATCTTGAAAGTGGTTGTTGTGCTTCCAATATCCATCACCAGGTGATACCATGAGTCTAACAAAGAACACAACAAGAGCATGCAATGGTCTTGTTTGTCAATATTGTCTCCAATGGAACCCAGTTGAGAAATCAACATGTTAAATGCATTTAAATGATTTTCCATAGATCCTCCATCTTACATATTCAGAGAATACATTTTATTCATCAAGAACAACTTGTTCACTAGGGATTTAGCCCGATAAATGTGTCAAAATTTCTTCCAAAGGTCTTTTGCAGTTTTCTCTTCATGGACACTCAAGAGAATGAAATTAGCCAAATAGAGTCTTATCAGACCCTTGTTTTTTTGATCCAACAAAGTTGCCTAGGTTGTTGTAGATGGTTTGGTTCTGAATATGGTAGTCCATAGATCTCTATCTACGAGCATATCCTCCATTTTTATCTTCCAAAGTTTAAAGTTTTTTCCATTAAAATTCTCCATCTCAATCCTTCCATATGTGCCTGCCATCTCTATCCTGTAATAATGTCACAAAATGCACTTCTACAAAACTTCCACTAAAATAAAGATCAACTCAAAAAAACCTTCTAACCTAAAAAATGAATCAAGGTTGGTCAAGCTCTGATACCAACTGAAAGGAAGTTAAGTGAGTGAAAACAACCTCCTACACTAATCTAAGTAGGGGAGAGTTACAAAAAAATTCTACTAACACCTTATATAGTTACAGAAAGAGATAGGACAACAAGTACACATAAAAAACAACACCAAATATACGTGGGGAAAACCCTTTTAAATAAAAAAACCCCACCATCCAAAAGCACAGTACTTCTATATTATATCAAATAGGGATTATAATGCAGCTCCAAGTACAAAGCTTCTTCTTGATAAGTGTTTCAAAACAAACACCTATTTTGGAGTTAATTTAGCAACACTTCGTTGCCTGCAAACAAACTATGCATTCTACAATGCAAGGCATACAATATATAGAGAGATGCAATCTAAGAGAAGCATTTAGAAGAGGATGGGTGCCCAAATCTACATGGCACAATCTCCCACATTATACATATGATTTGGACACATGTACAATATTCCCTTACACCTCTTACAACTTTCATAAGATTTGATTCTTCCTCCTCAAGCTTGGGAACTCAAAATATGCTAATAATAGGCTATGATAGATGCATTACAATTGTCATAGAATCTATGATGAAATATTCCATAAAATCTACCATACTTATAACACTTACAGTTGTAAGAGAATCCATCATAATTGACCAAAAATATCTGATTCTCTTACAACCTATCATAACCCAACTTGGGCACCAATATTCTCCATGCACAAAGATTACCTCCACTTGGGATGATGATATGTCATCCAGTCACCTCCAACGGAGGTGCCACCAAGCCGATGGGTCCCAATTGATGACATGACATTGTAGGCAATTAAATAATACAAATAAATACATTAAAATTAATCATGTTAGGCCTCTAAGGTTGAGACACTTTAATCCCAACAAGAAGTAGGTCGAGATCCAATGAGGTTTTGAAAACCTTGTCAAAAGCCAATCCAATTTTTGGAACCAACTCAAATATTTGACATTTCCTTGAGAAGTATCTTCCTTTGTATTAAAAAATGGTTAGATAAACTCTATAAAATGTCAATATTGGTTCTAGAAATTAGACAAAAGCTCAAGACGTCAAGATTACAAAATTCTTTCAAACACAAAGAGGTTAGAAGAGGGGTGTTGAGTTTTGAAAAGGTTATGAAAATCATGTTAGGAGCCAACAAGGTTGTGAAAACCCCTTTGAATTTTGAAAAGGGCTCTAGATCCTCTTCTATTTGTTGACAACTTAACATCTTGACACAACCAAATTTTTCCAAAGAACAAAAATACATGAAAAAGGGCTTTGAGGTAGATTAACTATGAAAGAAAAATCATAAAGGTATAAAATAAAACCTAAGGAAACAAGGTTGTTGACCCTTTTTTGCTAGAAAAATTCCCTTTAATTCTAGCCACTCAAGGGATCCTAAGATGCTCCTCACAATATATTAATAATCTAACTTAAACCTAAATTACTTACCCTAGATAGGTGATTAGGACTTGCACTTGATTTTACAAGAGGCTATTAACATATCATAAGTGCTTGTATGCATTTTCATGAATCAATGAAAAATATTGCTACTATGTATGAATCCCAAGAAAAACCTTTGATGCCATTTACAATGAATACAAAAATATGAATGAAGATCTTGTATAATATAATGAAAAAATATGAGCAAGAGTGATTTTCTATTAATGTTCATAGTGTCACTCCGAGGGTGTAACCTTCTAAAAGATATCTAACTTTGATACAATATTCTCAAGATGAATCTCTCTTACTTAGGCACCTCAATATATATAGCTCAATTAAAGACAAATACTTCTTCCATATACACCCAAGATATGTCCTCAATATATTATACTCAACTAAACATAATTATTGTTTCCCATAAATGTGGGATATATATTTTTATTCTAATTAGCTAATGAGATGAATTGAAAATCATATACACTTTGTCAAGGACTAGTTGCAAGTCTAGAGAGTTAGTTTAGTCATTCATAGTAGTCATTTGCATAACAACAAATTGAACCATGAATCCATGAGACCCCTTTTTCAGTAACTTATCTATCTAATGTGAATTAATAATTTGGGTAGGTCTTATTGTCATACCACTTAGTGTATATTGTTTACTATTATCAAATAATTACATCCACAATTTATTGAAATATCACAAGAAGGTTCCTAATGTAAGAATACATTGAACATGCTTACAACTATGTCACATTCACCTATTGAAATCCTAACATTTGACATTTGAATTTAGTAACTATAGACACTTAAAATCGTCTTGATCGATATTGCGCATCTCAATTTGATTACTAACACCGTTTTCTTCTTGAATCACCTCTTTTTGACCATTTAATTAAAAAATCTAAATTGTTTAATTAAATACATCATTTTCTTTTGTTAATTGGATAATCAATTTTATCAAGCTAATTCACCCCCTTCCATGCTAATTTTCACCCTGTTTGGTTAAATAGTGTGAATTATTTAATCAAAATCCTTAAGTCATCTCATTTGATTAAATAATCTTAATTATTTAATTGAATGTAATTAATCCTCCTTTTATTAAATAAGTTAATTGTTTAATTAAATTCCTAATTTTATCCACTATGCACTATTAAATAACACCTTATTTATTTAGCTAATTTCTCTCACCCTCCCACTTACAAAGGAATATTCCCATGGAATATTCCTCCATTTCCACCACCAAACAATCCTCAAGACAATTTTTCCTCACAAATCAGAATGCTTACACAACAAATTCAAGACATCCAAGTGGGGAAAACAAAGAAATCGCATGCACATAAGACTTGTGTCCATACCATTTTGATAGAAACAATGCAATGATACCATTCCC